>AZIM01001654.1:232365-249833 GCA_000516915.1 Ophiophagus hannah
GATAGATAGATAGATAGATAGAGAAAGGAAAGAAAGGAAAGAAAAGAAAAAAAGAAGAAAGGAAAGAAAGAAAAAGAAAAAAAATACATATGAACGAATTGTTTGCGTGGTTTCAAATGGTATTCTATATAGCCTTCTAAGATATAAACTAAAAAGCTCTTAATACCCAAAATCTTTATAGACTTGCCCATAATTTGTTGATGGTGCTGGGGGTAAAGAGTATAGCTTTAATGTTTGGCTATTAATGAATATGAATTTACAAGCTCTAAACAAAATTAATTTGAACACATCAAGGTCAGAACAGATAACATGAGATGTCAAGTATCTCAGATTGTTAAACACATACAGTGACAGTAGATAAATAGTGACTAATATTTATTTAAAAACTTGAGGTGATACTAAATTTTGTGCTGACTGAAGGAACCTCCAGAAAACCTTTTTCCAATTCGTTATTATAAGGGAGTTCAGACTGGCTGGCTGGCTGTATGTAGCTGAACCTCATGCCGTGCTAGTGTCTTGTTTGGGACAAGGAAGCCGCTGCAAACTGGGAGGTTGCCAAAAAGGAAAAAAATATTGCCCCAGATGGCTACTGCACTTTACACGCTTCCTCTGTTGATTATATCTCAGGAAGTTGTTGCCATGCAACTGCAAATATATGCAAATAATTGTCCAATTTTTAAAGTAGTGCTTACAAGTGCTGATAAGAATGAAGGGATCTAGATTTTAAGAGACATTTGATTAGGACTTTTGTTAATCACAAAATTTCAAACTATTCTATTTTATTTATACATACATTCATGCATTTAAAATTATTAATGTTTCCTGAATCACATAATGGTTGGCAACAAAGAATACAAAAAAATAAATAAATCCTAAACTAATGAAATTAAAAAAGGTTTTCTACTACCAATGCTCTAAAGAAAAACGGAAGTGCTCAGTGCCTTCTTAAAGGAAATATACACATTTTGTATCTACCAGGCAAAGTATTTCTGAGTGCTGGCAGCCATTGTGAAAGCATGTTGATGGGTTCTCAGCCACACACACACCATTTTGTGTATGGTTTTGAAGACCCATTTAAAAAAAAAAAAGCAAGCTAACCCTTGCCAGAAAGATGATCCTGCAAGTTCCTGGAGGATGTAGGTTGAACCTTGTAAGACTAAAAGTAATCACCAGCACTTTGGATTCAAATTTAGAAGCAATCCAGTAATGGAGAGCTGCTGTGGTATCAGTAACATTGCTAAATTTGCCCTCCCTTATTTAGCAGATAGGCTGTTGCATTTTCAGCCAGTTGAAGCTTCCATCCTCAAAGACAGTCTCATGTACAGTATATTCCTTTACTTTTCTGACACTAGCTGGCAATACTTGGTCTTCCATTATACACTGCAGAGAATCAGTGTGACTACAGTGAAAGTATGATCAATAAGTAATTTCTCAAAGCTTTATCAGTTTGATGCAATAACCTCTGAACATTCTCTTTCCTAGCTTCAAACTCTTAATCTATTTCTTTTGCTTCACCATCACTGAATTGTATGTACAGTAGATAGAACCTCTGGTCACAACCATAATTCGTTCCATAACTTTGGCAATTTCTTTGTCTTCTAATGTTTCATCTTCAGGAATTTCTGAGTCAGGGTTGTGTTTGATCGCCATCCAAGTATGTGTTTGTAACCAGATTCAAAAACTTTTTGGCCCAGCTATCTGTCTGCCTGGTGAGCCTTTCTTTGCCGGCAAGAGCGGCCTGCAGCTGCTGCCTCTTTGCCGGCCCAAACTGAGGCGGCAGTCACTGCCTCTTTGCCAGCATGAGTAGCCTCCCGCTGCCGCCNTTGCCAGCATGAGTAGCCTCCAGCTGCCGCCACTTTGCCGGCCTGAGCAGCCTCCATCCACCATCTCTTTGCTGGCCTGAACTGAGGTGGCAGCCGCTGCCTCTTTTCCAGTGCAAGCAGCCTCCAGCTGTCTTCTCTTTGCTGGCCTGAACCGAAGCGGTAGCCGCTGCCTCTTTGCCGATGCAAGAAGCCTCCAGTTGCCATCTCTTTGCTGGCCTAAACCGAGTTGATAACTGCCACCTCTTTGCTAGTGCAAATGGCCTCCAGTCACCACTTCTTTGCCGGCCGGAAGCGAGCTGGCAGCGGCTGCAGCCTTGGTTCAGGCTCAAACTGCCACCTGCTTGCACTGGAAAAGAATGGCAGCTGGAGGCCCCTTGTGCTGGAAAAGAGCAGCAGCTGAAGACTGCTCTTACCAAAAAAGAGCGGTGCCTGGAGGCCCCTCACACTTGAAAAGAGTGGCGATTGGAGTCCGCTCTCACTGAAAAAGCAGTGGCTGGAGGCCAGTGTCTTGGGGTGGAGTCATGCGCAGCTGCACCAACAAAGCAGAAGTAGCCACCTGCCATTTCCTGCTACAAAAATATTTTTAAAAATCCCGTCGGGCAGTGAGATCCACCAAAAGATGAGTCAGAGAATCACCGTTGCTGTTGCTGCACAAAGGTAAGTCTAAGGCTCCGGTTATTGCCACTGCCGCTTCAGCCTGCCTGCGCCGCCCCACCTTGCCGTGAGTGACATTGAGTTGGCCATGCCCACTCAGTCACATAACCCCCCAGCCACACCCACCCATCATTAGGAAGAACCGGTTGTTAAATTAGTTGGATCTCACCACTGTATATAT
Source organism: Ophiophagus hannah (assembly GCA_000516915.1). Taxonomy (NCBI): domain Eukaryota; kingdom Metazoa; phylum Chordata; class Lepidosauria; order Squamata; family Elapidae; genus Ophiophagus; species Ophiophagus hannah. The sequence goes on from AZIM01001654.1 coordinate 235,024, forward strand.
GTCTTATGACAAATAAGTGAAAAAAGATAATGCTTGTTCATTAGAAAGGCCAATGTTTTATTTATTTATTTGTTTGTCAAACATGTACAAGATAGCAGGTATACGTATGAACATAAACATGAACAAAGGAAGTAAATACAGATAGATGGGGACAGTAGGCATGCTGGTGTGCTTATGCACGCCCCCTTGTCAGTGTAGTTTTGACAGAATGTGATTGTAAGATTTCAATTTTTATTAGATTTTGAACAGGAGCTCAAGATAACATGTAATTGTCCCTCCTAGTTTTCCCTACAACAACCCTACAAGATTGGTTGGCCTGAAATACGAAATCATCCAAGCTTTTGTAGCTAAGAATGCTTAGAAACTAGAACTTGAAACTCCTGATCTTTCTTTAATACGTTAACTACTATGCCACCCTGGCTCTCTCATTCTTATTTGGCATTTGAATAAGAAATATGTACACATTCAATCTATCTATCCTAATTAAAATCGAGCATTTTTATGTCTGTGGTTTATTATGTGTAGGAAGGCCTCCCTCCCCTGAATAAAATATTCCACAGAATAAGAAGAGGCAGAATAGACTATTTCTCCTAAAGGAGAAGAGGAGAAAAACCTTAACAAAGGCAGAAAGCAGTCCCAGTCTTTCCTCCACTAAAACAGCCTGCAGGACAGGCAAAGCTTAAGGAAAGAAATGAAGTTTCATCCATAAAACAATGTCTAACATTATAACCCTAAACCTGGCTAAAGCAATCTCCAAATAGATGACAGAATAAACGAGTAAATGAAACTGACAAGATTAGGCCGACAGGGTTAGAGCAAGGAAACCAACACCTAGGATTTGTATTTCCTCTTTACCTCTAGGGTTGGCCATGACCTTGCAGACCATAATAGAAATCTTGCAACACAATTAAACAATAAAGGACACACAAACCTGGTCGTCTCAATTACAAACCCCCCAAAATTTAAAAACTCATCTACCGACCAGACCAATTTGCTAGCTGCCCCAAGAAATGCTTGCTGTTGTCACTGCTGCTACTGGGCCAATAAACCTCCTTTCCAATTGACTCCAGCTTATTATCCTGCATCCAACGTATTATCTTTTGCCTGCGTTTGTCTCCCATCTTGGAATAAGACACAGACTAGATTTAACTTCCAACATATGTAAATAGGTTCCATTTTGTGTTTTGAATTAAGTTTTGAAACAACAATAAGACAAAGTTTAATTTTTCCTAACTATAAAAGTCTAAATTGTATAATCAATTTCTTCTGTGTATCTATGTAGGCAGTATTTTGATCAGTCATTACCATTAATTGCTTTTCAAGTTTTGCTGTATTATTTTAAAATTAGAATAGAGACTAAAATCCTCCTGGGTAGGCATTAAAAACTAAACATGCATTAGATGTTCCTGCTTGGTTTAAATATGAAATTAATTTTGCATAGAATAAAAGAACTGCAAGTCTCAAGAATTCACTTAGTTTATTCCTTTACTTGGGATAAGCTCCATTTATATATTATTATGAGCTGAGATTATTATCTTTTGCTACTGCCTTGTTCAGTTTTGATAACAGCTTATTTTTTTTCTTAAATAATTGCATCATACAGTCATAATATAGCTATATTTGAGATTCACAATGGCCTCTTTAAAAAAAACTCTGAAGTCTTAAAAGAGGGAGAAATATTTAATTTTAAATATGTATTGTAAGTTCAGTTATATTTGGAAATTTTATTATATCCATTTGTTGACATTTTGATCAAAGTTCAGCAGACAAAATGTTTAAAGTTGATATTAGTTCTATGTTCCTTATATCACACATTGCACTATACATGGCTGCACAAATATGTCAGTCACTTTTTGAAGAAACTTGCAAGGAATCAATGGCCATTTAGACAAAACAACACACCAACAATCTAGAGAACTGATCACTAATAGACAAGTATGATAGTAGCTGCCTCTTGAACACCCTGCCTAATCTTGTCTTTGCAGCAAGAACAATCTTAATAATTAGGAACTTGCTAGAAAGAAAAGATATCATTACGATCAAATGGAGATACCTGGTTTTATTGTTCCCTGTGACTGAAGCAAGATTCCTCCGGGTGATTTCCTAATTACCAAAGCTCTGTTCTCATACGAGCCAAACAAAAGCAATATTGTGCACTGGTGTGATAAATTATAACCACATTTTGTGCCAATGCAGTCAATCAGTGTGCCAGATTGTGAACAATAAACCAGATTTTTTTTGCAATGCAATCTCTATATCAGCACGCAAGTTTATGAATAAGTATATTGTTATGTGCTAGAGCACTCACTATCTTTAGCAATTACTCTTGTAATTGTTAACTATCATATTAACACAATAATTTTTCTGAATATGGAAGCATGTTTTAAATGATGGTTATAATGAGCCCAATATGAAGAGAGCCAGCATGATTTTGTTTTATATATATGATTTTGTAAGGCTACTGAAATTTGTATGACAATATGAATCTAATGCTTTTTTTTTAATCCATAGTATTTATTTATATGAGAGTCAGTTTAGTGCAGTGTTAAGGCATCCGGCTAGAAACCAGGAGACCACAAATTCTAGTCCCCCCTAGACAAAAGCCAGTTGGGTGACCTTGGGCCAATCACTTTCTCTCTCCTTAGGAAAGAGGCAGTGGCAAAAAAAAAAGAAGAAGAAAACCTTGCCAAGAAATTGCAGGTACTGTCCAGGCAGTCTTGAGAATTGGATTCACAATTCTTCCATGACAGAATGAAAGGGGAAAAAAGTATTTATTTAATTCACATAAACCTCTTTAAAGACATGAAGGTTGGCTTTGTTCTGTTTTTACTGAGAAGTGAACTGAATTAATATAATTAGATGAAGTAGGAATTAACATCCATTTAAAGATTTTTAAAATGTCACCAGTTTATAAAATCTGTCCTCTTTTTTTTTTTAATGGCTGATTTCCATAAAGTGATGCTGAGGTTGAAAATTGTTCCAAAATAAAATGCCAAAAAAATCTCCTGTGTAGATTTTCTTTATTTATAGTTTTGGACTGAAAAAGAATAAAACAAAATGCATCACATCTGGAGGGAGAAAGTACATTGTCATGAGAAATAAGTCAGCCTTTATAGATATCCTTGAAGAGTTGCTATGCCAAATGAAGAAGACATACTTTTGGCTGAAAACTGGAATCTGGGAAATAACTGAGTGAAGAACAGATAAGAGGTTTCATATCGAGGAGAGTCTCTGTAAGAAAGATAAAGTTGAAATGGACTAAGTTGATAAGAAAGAAGTGAGTGGAATTGAGAGAGTGGACAGAAGGAAAACCTGTAACAGGCAAAAGTGGAATTGGGAGTCTTGGAGGCTGAAGAGGTTTCAAGTGGATTTAAAATCCCTGAAGAGGAATTAGCGCTGGGGTTGCTATACACGGAGAATGACACAGTATGGGATCTGTGTACTACAGTGTTTTTCAAACTTGGCAAGTTTAAGTTGTGTGGACTTCAATTCCCAGAATTCTTCATGCTGGCTGAGGAATTCTGGGAATTGCAGTCCACATATCTTAAAATAGCCAAGGATGTGATCCTTGCACTAGAAATTGTCTGAGATCTCCCTCTGCTCTTTGTGGGTGAGTTTGAACTTTCTGATTCTGCTACAATTCATTTAGGATTAGGAAAATTCAGTAAAGAGACAAAAAGTCTTTACTTTTTACTTTAAAAAGTCTGACTCACTCAATTACATTCAAAGAAAAAAAATGTCTGGGACACACACCCCTCCCCCAATACAGACTCTGAAAACTGAGGCCTTTTCTATATCCATTGGCTGTGAAATCTCCTCTGGACAAGAATACTAGCCTTCTATTATTCTCACAAGCATCCCCAAGCATTCCTTTTGTGTTTCTAGAACATTTCAAACCTTCAGAATATTCTTTCGACATCTTGCATCTCAGCTCTAGTCCTTGTCTCTTGTCTCATTGTCAGAAATTAGGCCTGTTGCTTCGGATGCCGTGCTTCCCAGAACAGTACAATTGTTGCTGATCAGAGAGTTCTTTTGCATTTACTCTTTCATAAGGCTCAGAAGTGATAATTATGTTGCTGTAACTCCTGTGAAATCCAACTGGCTTCCTCATCTATATTGTTACCTGGTGCTGAGTCTGGAGACCAAGCATCTAACTTTTGTTCTGATGAGTTTCATTTCTAATTTAGGGAACAAGTTTCTCAAATTTCCTCTTTGCCTGGAAATTTATTGACTATCTGAGATTGTAGAGAATCCACTTTATGAGTTAGTGTAAGATGCCATTGTTTAGAGTCCGAACTGTCATGTTTCCAATCTTATTGAGAAAAAAGGAAATTATTTAACAAGCCACTATGTCATTAAACCTCTTTCTGTGCAAAAAAACTTTACAAAAGAAAAGAGGTCTGCTAACACTTATTTCAACACAACTCCCAGTTGTATTAAATTGGATGTGTCCCACCATCAGCAGCAGATAAGGAAGAAAGAAGTTGGATTGTCAATGGGCAAGCTATTCCTCAAGAGCATTTTTTCCACACTGCTCTATACAAGTCATACATAGTGAAATATACATAATACTGATTATTATCTTGTTTGTCAAATGACAGATGTCAGATCATTTAAGCTTATCATTCAGAAACAAAAGATTTGTTAAGTGGAAGAATAATGTAGCTAGTTTGGCAGCATCCTCCCTTGAGGTTTATCTGCCTACACTGAAAACCAAAACTAAGATCAAAGTCTTCCCCTTCAGTCTGTTCACAATTCAGATTGATAATCCTTGAACAGAGTTTACAAACTCTATACAAAAGCATGCAAATGGAAATTACAACTGTAATTCAATCTCTCTCATAGTCATCTATGATCCCTCTACTGCAGGGGTATCAAACTCTCAGCCCATGGGGCGGGTGTGTCATGTGCTGGCCATGCCCACCTCTGTTTTAGCGAAGGTGGGGGAAAAGTTGCAATATGTCACGTGATGACATGTCATTATGAGTTTGACACCTCTGTCTATTGTTTCAGTCACAGACAACCACCTTTTTAACTGAAGCAGTCATGCTCCCGCAGAAGCTAACTTTCGATGTGGATATTGCCTTAAGAACCAGAGGTTGGAGGCAGCATCTTTCATTCTGATCCTGATGTTCACCAATACCCTTCATTTACAGATGCTTAGCTCAGTTTTAAGATGGGTGGAGCTCTGTACATAATGTCTGCTAGATTTTATCTATTGTATGTTGTTGTTTTAATCATTCAATCGTGTCCAACTCTTGGCAACTTTATAGGCAAATGCTCTCTAAATTACCCTGCTAAATACAGCTTCTTTCAGTTGTTGAATCTTCATCTTTGTATCAGTTTTGATGTTATCAAGCTAGTGTGCTAAGATTATCCTGCGTTTCATTTCAGGTGTAGAACTGTCATTGTGAACAAATCGTTGGTAGAGGCCATGAAATTCTGAGCTAACTTTGTATAGGTAGCCCTCGGCCTACAACAGTTCATTTAGTGATGCTCAAAGTTACAACAGCACTGAAAAAAGTGACTTCTGACCATTTTTCATGCTTACGCCATTGTCATATGATCAAAATTCAGATGCTTGGCAAATGACTCATATTTATGATGATTGCAGTACCCTAGAGTCATGTGATCACCTTCTTCAACCTTCTGACAAGCAAAGTCTATTATTTTATTATTATTATTTTATTAGACNCCCTCTCTCCCTAAGGATTCAGGGCGGCTCACATCATAAAAACAACAATACAAATAAATTAATTAAAAACAATTAAACAAACAAGCCTAATAAATTTAACAACAAACCAATTAAAATTCTTAAAAAACTCTCCCGACCCATTTCAATGGGGAAGCCAGGTTCAGTTAATGAGCATGTTACTACCTTAACAACTGCAGTGATTCACTTAACAATTGTGGCAAGAAAGGTCGCAAAGTGGGGCAAAAGTAACTTAGCAAATGTCTAATGGCAACAAAAATTTGGGGGGCTATTGTGGTTGTAAATTGAGTGCTATCTGTACTTAACTGTTTTAGGACATTTCCAGAATTATGCCACATGGTAGCCCAGGCTCAGTCATTTCCCCTATCGTTGGATTGATTCTCTCCACTTTTACTTTGTAGCATTGATTCCTCCTGCAGTCTGTATGATACCCTATTCTACTAATCATAAGTCTGGAAACTTCAATGACTAACTCAGCCATGCTTGGTGAGATATTCATACTAATCTTTCAGCATCTTTCAGTCATGACCCTCATGTGGGAAAATAGAATCTCCCTGTCATGTGCATATATCGTGAGGAAGAATAGTTAGGGCCCCAGCTCCATGAGATCAACATTATAATCCAGATTACCATCTGAGGTTCATTTCAATACTTTCTTGCTGGCATTTCAGAAAGGTACAAAACCAATGTTGTTTTAACAGTATGTAGTCACTGAGAAGAATGACAGGCTGCTTTTGACTTCAGTTTGCATTTAATTCTGGTGACAGTTTGTAATTCAAGAGATGCTGGTTTTATGGAGGCAGTGGGATGCTTGGATTGTACTTTGTTATTTTTTTTAGTGTATATCAGCTACACTCATTGTGATCAAACAGTATATAAATTTATGTAATAAATAAGAATGGATCTTTTTGTACCTTGTATTCATCAGTGCTTACATTCCTGCAGCGGGGCCTGGACAGAATTCCAATTTCTAAGCTATACCTTCCTATATTTTTTTTAAATGAACTTTACAATACTCCTTTTGAGAGGAATCTTCTGCATCAGGACAATTGCATTCTCATCATAGAACAATGGCCTTGACAACCATAATTTATTCCTCTAGTACATCTTGCTTTAGAATTATTTTTGCCTCCTGAACTGATCTAACCTACTGTACTGATCCCTACCCTGAGTCTCTCTCTCTCATTCTGTTCATGTTGATGTCAAGTCTTTCAGCCTTCTGGCTACTATTCCTAGTCATTTTATGTCCTGGAAGATGGCAATTTTAATAGCAGTGATATTGATTTGTCAAGTGGAAGATTTATACAAATTGAAATGCTCTCTATTTTTCACAGGGATAAAGTAGTCTTCTCAAGCATATCTTTCTTCTACAATCTGTGTCCATTTCCCCCAATTTCTTGGTAAAGAAATCATTCCATTATTTCAAAACAGTGATTGTCTTCTGCTTGGAGATTACAATAAAAAACTGGTTAATTTAAGTAGTTAATCTGTAAATTCATACAACCCACCCTGACACCTGTTTCAAGTGATCTCTGTTCCTCCTTTGTTCCATTGTATCAGGCTTAGGAACTGAAGGTGTTTGCTATGGGCAACAGTACCAAATTATGCATAGTATGCAGACAGAGCAGGAGTCTATGAAGTATTTTGTAAGCTTCCAAAGGTGAGAACGGGCTCTGTGGAGGTGCATGATATCAGTGCAGTTGTGTAGAATTTCCATACTACTATTAAAAGTAGAGGAACTTGACATTACAATGACCATCTATATGTGATCAAATGTATGTTTCAGAGTCCTAATCTCTTTCCAACATTTTCTGTAGAGTATCAGATTTGGTGGGAATGCAAAATTACCTGTGTCTCAAGCAATCCATTTTCTATTGATGCACTGCAGCAATAAGCTATTTGTAGCAGAACAGTTTAGCATAAGGACTTTGGCCAGTTCAGATCCAACTGCACTCCTGCCTGGACACATCATGTTTCCAAGTTTTGAGATTGAATTAGTTCATTGGCTTTGGTTTATCTGAGATGGGAAGAAAATTGGTTTTCCCTCTGAAGCCCACTGTTCTGTGGAGTATGTAGGCTGTCCATCCGACTCCCAGATTTTGGGCTTTCCACTATCCACCACTACTTTCATTACCTCTTTTTGGTCTCTTCCCACTTAGGACTTATGATTACATTCTACCACATCTGGCTGCAAAACTCAAATATGCTTACAATATTATTTTCAGATGCATTTGACTACAGCACACAATATAGCAAGAGGGCTTCAGTAATTTTTTTCTTTGTTTTCTGTTGCTGCATCTTGTCCTGTGGAATGAGATTCCCTCTGAGATCTATACATCTCCCACCCTGATGATGCTCTTAAACAGATGTCTGTTCTCCCAGAACCTATAGCTAGGCTGATAAAACCCTCTTGTTGGATGTGTTTGCACAGTACATGATTTTTTTAATCAAGTGGCCAGGTGCCCATTGTGTTTAGATGCTTTGTGTTTAGTTCTTTTGACAGAAAGAAGAATCAAGGAAGTGTTCTGTTTACTCTCATAATTCAAATTATGGAAAGGGGCTGTCAGAAGAATAGTGTGCAGTCTTTCCTATTTTATGCCCAATTTGAAGATATCGGTATCATATTTATGTAGGAAATAGTTATAACATTCATATGATTTGGCTATGCGTTTCCCTAATTAGTGGTTGATGCACAGTTGAACGAGTGCAAATGCTGAAAAAATAATATTGAGGACAATTTAGCTAACTTTTCATTTAAATGCTTTCCTGATAGGTAACCCTGATTCACATTTATACAATTACAAGTAAAGACACAACAATACACATTAAACAGTAATATCTAATTAATAATATCTAATAGATAATAAAATCATATAATTCAAAAAAATATGTAAATAATGTAATTAAAATTCAGCTGTTCTGTGTAATTCTGAATGTTCAATGCTTGTAAAAAAACATCTCACCCTTCTACAAAGATTTTTAGATATTTATATCTTCTGCACTTATGTAACATAGACTTTAGTACGGGGCTAGTAGAAAGGCTTTCACACTGCCTACACACTGAAGTTCATTTTTCTTCTCTTTTTAAGGAAATTTAGAATTCAGCTATTGTACAAGAGTTCTACAAAGTTCTTTGCATCCTAAAAAGTGTTTATTTATAGCACCATACTGTTACTTCACCAAATTCTAAAACTGAAGACTATTGGTAATTTTATGTGCATATACTGTACTTTCAGCAGAGTCACATGTTAATTAATTATTTTCTGAAGAAAATCCTTTTAATTTCAAAGTAAGTACATTCTTAGTCATTTATAGTTACTCTGTATGTAAATTAGGTTAATGCCATAGTATCAGTTAACTGAGTGGCTAATTAACTTGTCAAAAAAATCACCTTTTTTGTCTCAGTCAAATATTCCTTTAATCCTAGGATAAAGCCTTTCTATTGAAACCTGTATAGCTGGTTAATCATGGAGCTGCCTCTTCTCAATGATTTCTGGCAGTCTCACCAGTTCAGGCACAGTACAGTATCAGTTTCTGGGACCAGTGTCACTTAATGGGCTTTAGGAAGTGTGTCTTCTTTGTCATCACCCTATCTTGTGGAACAGCCTCTTCTCTGAAATATGAACAGCATCTACCCATAGGCCTTCTGGAAGACCATGAATATCTGACTATTCTCCCCAGACATTGGGGCCAGATGTTAACGAAGCTCTGACATAGGGTTAGGTATATCTAATAAACTGATTTTGCTATTTTCTTACATTGATGTATTTGTGGATTTAATGATTTGTGAATTTGGGTTTTGTTTCTATCTTTGTTCACTACAGAGGGTTTCTTTGATAGATAACTAGCCATAAAAATGGGTCCAATAAATAACAAATATCATCTAAAAGTAATTTAAAAAGTGAAAGCCTTTTACTCCTATGCGACCTAACTTTTTAGTAGTCAAAATAGCCTCCAGTTCTTGACTTTTCCTTCCCCAAGAAGCCACTTTGTTGTATGGTCTCTGTTTTAACATCCATGAATAGGAAGATAGAATTCTGGGTAGAAGAATGGCCAACACAAAAAGTTCCTTAGAAAAGAAAGAGGAGAGCAGCCTCATGCAATTTCATGCAATTTTATTTATTTATTCATTTATATCCCACCTTTATTATTTTTATAAATAACTCACATACATAATACTCCTTTCTCCTCCTATTTTCCCAACAGCAATCCTATGAAGTGAGTTGGGCTGAGAGAGAGTGACTGGCCCGAAGGCCCTTTCCTGCCTAAGGCAGGACTAGAATTTACAATCATAATCACTTGTAGATATGAAATCTTGGGGGGAAATATCTTAAATTCAAGAAGGAAATCAATATTATTTTTAGCAGATGTTAAATTACTGGAACAAGAGTTGATGAACTTTGGAACTTGGCCTGTAATTGCATTATCTTAGAAAACATTTAGAGTTCAAGTTCAGTATTCTTGATACTGTGTCATTTTTTATGATTTCTTAAAATGAGTACACTACTCTAAATCTTATGGATAGTCAATCCCTCAGATGCTAAAGAAACCAGTTCAGGAACAATTGGAGCCGCACATATTCCCTCTCAACACAGCAGATAAATTGGTGTGCTTGGAATGGTTGAGTAAAAACAGTCAAGATAACAGCTGCATGGATTTATGATCATTTAAAAAAAGTGTGGGGCTTTAAAATCACATGGTTGCAGAGGCCATTTTGACTTTTTTGACCCCCTACCTCCTCCTCTCCCTATGGATGCCCCTGCATGCACCTATTGATTTCAGGTCTTTCTGATGCAACAAGTCACAGCATAGCAGCAATAGTGTGTTATTTCCTAGCCTAGCTCCTTCGTTGCAAATGAAAACTCTCAGTTCAGTTGATCGTATTAAACACATACCTTTGCAGTCCTTTCAATTCTGTAATGCCAATTATAAAAGGCATTGTGGTCTGTAAATGCTGTAGTATTTAGTGTGTAGATTTAGATGTAGCATGCAGATTTAGATTCTGTGGAATGTTAGATGCTGATCACTAAAGCAGAGGGTATATTTAATCCATTCCTGCCTTTTTTTTCCTTACTCAGCCTCTTGCAGTAATAACTGTGATGCAAAAGATTCCTTGAGCACCATGCCTTGAGTAGGTCACCAAACTGTCAAACTAACTTTGCTCCTGACTACCTATTCTTTAAAAAATGCACATTTAAAAAAAAAAATCAAGGTTGCCAGTTTGAATTGCTGCTGTGGGCAAAATCTTCTCCTAAGCCAAGGTTTCTGCTGTGTTTTCAACGGAACTAATAATCATACCCACAAAGAGGCCGTTCATTTGTTTTGCTGCCAAGGCTGTATTTTTCTTCCTTCCTTCATTCATCAGAAATGTTATCTGTGCTATATGCCAAATGTATTTCATTAATATTCTGCTCTAAATGGTTAGTAGTCTGTTGCTAAGCTCTCAAGAAAGTTATTTATGGGGGCATTGTAAAATGTAACCTTTGTCAAATTATAAAAGGAAATTCATTTGAAATGGAAGAGAAATGTTGCCTAAGTAGGATGCAGCTTTATGAAAGGAAAACAGAATCTTTCACTTGATTGGTATGTGACAAATCAGCCTCTATTAGTTATAGTCTAAAAACCAGAAGTAAATTGTTTTGGAATGGCAAACAAGGATAAGAATGAACATTTGTCAATACACTTGCAATCTGTTCACATGTATGCATATTTTTGCAATCAGATTATCATGAATATTCAGACATATGATTGTTCTTGTATAGGCTCTTTTCTAGTTGTCCTTTTCTCTAAAATGATTTCTCAGACTATGGTTAGAGAATAGACAAACGAAGTTAAAATGGGATATATAACTTATACAGATGGAGTTGCACTATCTCCATTCTTGAACCAACTGCACTGGCCTGGTGTAGTTTATAAATGCTGATTTTGATTTATAAAGCTGTAATAGCTCTGGGGTAGAATACTTAAAAGATTACCTTCTCCTGAATATCTCTGACTATAACCAACATCTTAATACTTAAGTCTGCAAAAAATATTGTTGGGATGCTGTTGTATGGTTCAGTATTTTTTAAAAAATCTTAGGAGCTCCCCTTACAATAGCATCCCAACAATATTTTTTGCAGACTTTTAATAAAATTTAGTATAATGTCTTTGTTTTGTTGTTACAGTATTATTGTTTTCTTTAAAGTTTATATTGCTTTGTATACCCCTGTGGAGAGTTTTTAAAAAACAAAAACGTTAATGAAAAATAATGATATAAATATCATGATATAAAATGAAAATATCTGAACCTTATTGCAAAGAATGTAATAATGTGGCTATTATTGTGAATGTTTATATAGAGCATAAACATGCATCTATGAGTAAATTACAGTCATTTGTTTATATTATTAAATTATTAAAATATGAATAGTAGACTTGCTTTGGTTACCATAGCGATGATTTTATCTTTGATGGTGTATTAGTATATAATTAATCTGCAATGATAGACAAATATTTTATTTGTTGTGGTTCTACCGTATTATTTCAATAATGAAAAGTAGCAGCACCTACGTTATTTTTGTTGTTAAGTCAGTTGCTTGATAAAGTGTTCAACATGAATCTGGGAAACCCAGATTCAGATCCCTTCTGACAAACAAAGTGAATTGAGAGGCTGAAGTAGGGCAACGTTGCCCAACCTAATCTGTTTCACAGAGCTCTGAAAAGGGTAAAATGTGGGAATGCCATCTGTTTTTCTGCGTATTTTAGAAGAAACTCAAGAAAAATACGTAATACATGCTTAATTAGTACTTAGATGATTGTTATAAAATTATTGTTACAATTTTATTACTCATCCCAATTGCAAAACTTGCAGAGTTCGCTGCAATTTTTTCACTTCTTCATTTAAACTGAACAAATTTATTATTCTGAGAGAACCTCTAACAAGATAAGGGCACACTGGTGTTACGGTTCTATCTGTCTCTGTTAGATTAAGGGTATTTCTTTTATTTACTCTCGCTGGTTCTTTTGCTTTCATCTTCGCTGTGTTTTGGTTGCTGGCAGGCAATTGCTAATTAACCTTTCTGTGTCTGCCTTATACAGGTTCAGGCTACATGACCAGCCTTGACACATGTACAACATTTTTTCCTATTCAAATCCTCATCTTAGCTTTTTGCTGACCCTTTTACACTATACTGTGTTCTAAGTCTCTTGTGTTCTTCAGACTCCTCTTCCTTATGTATTTCCTTTTTCTCTAGCCCTTTTTAAAAATAACTAACCATCTTTTCTTAGCTTCTTCTGTCCTGCAGAAAAAAAAATCCTTATCCAGTTCTACTGTACAATGGTTTCTCTCTGGGAGGTGCTATTCTCTCAGAAGTCCTTATGGAGCATGTAGAAACATTTCTAGTACTTCCAATTCAAGAGAATGTGGGAAGCCCCCCCTCCCCCCCAAAGAATGAAATATTTTGAGGAATATTAAAAAGGTAGGATATTATATTTCCCCAAAGGGACAAATGGATAAACATGCTCTTAAGGGAGACAGAAATCAGTCCCAGTCTCCCTGCCCTCAGGCAGAAACTGAGGAGGCCAATTCAAGACAGGATATTTTGAAACTCCTTGGCAGAATGGTAGGATTAGAAAGTAGCCCCTCACCCAAGATCCAACACAGGATGAAAGCCATTAAGACACAATAGGAATTGCCCAACACCCTTTCAGAACACAAGCCCCTTCGTTGCACCACACCCAGAACAGCTCAAACTTCAAAGTCACAGAAACCTATAAAGATCCATCCACTCATTCAACCATTTGTTCGGCTGACCCAGAACTGTCTTTGCGGTTCTGTTCAATAAATCATCAGCCTCCATGTTGTTTCCAGCTTTTTTCTCCCAGCTTGGAACTGAACCAGATGGATTTTCCTTCCAACAAGTCAATCCCTTCTTCTCTGTGACAGCCCCTCAAGTAATGGAAGACAGTTATCATGTCCCCTCTCATTTTTTTCTTCTGTAGGCTAGACATACTTAGCTCCCTCAACCATTCAACATACGATTTAGCCTCTAGACCAGGGGTAGTCAACCTTTTTATACCTACCGCCCACTTTTGTATNAGTAATGGTGATTTATAAAGTAGGGGACAAACCCCCTACCGCCCACCATGAAAGCTGGAACGCTCACTAGTGGGCGGTAGGGACCAGGTTGACTACCACTGCTCTAGACCAATGGTGGGATTCAAATTTTTTTTACTACCAGTTCTGTGGGCGTGGCTAGGTGGGTACAGCCAGGTGGTCATGTGGCTGGGTGGGCAAGGTTATGTGGTGTTTTTATCCCTTTTGCAGCACCCCGCCCCCGTGTTCCCTAGGATGGAGAGGGGATGGGCCNGGGTCCTCCTCTGACTGCTCAGCCAGCTTCTGCCCTTCCCCAGCCTCCTCCACNCACACTTCCACTCCCTGTCGGCTGTTCCTCCTCTCCCTCAGAGTCAGTCTCCACCAGGGTCATGACACACCTGAAGGCCAGACAAAGAATAATGGATGGAAACTGAACAAGTGGTGGTAGGGTTTCCTGCCTAAGCAGGGAGTTGGACTTCCAAGGTTCTTTCCAATTCTGTTATTCTATTCTATTCTCAATATTGGAACAGTGCTATGTTATTGTGAGTTGGACTACGGAGAAATTTCCTAAGGGTGAGAGCAATCAAGTTGGCCATGCCCACCCAGTCACATGACCACCTAGCCATGCCCACCCAGTCATTAGGGTGGAGAACTGGTTGTTAAATTATTTGAATCCCACCACTGGTTGGAACCCCAAATTATTCTTCTAACACTACCTAGGAGGGAGACTACGTGAAAAAGTATTTTGTAAATGTGTCTTTTCAATCCAGATGTTCATGTCATCTGGATGGCCAGCAGAAGTAAAGCATTAAATAGAAAAATAAACACATCCACCATGAATAGATAGATAGATAGATAGATAGANNNNTAGATAGATAGATAGATAGATAGAGATTTAGATATAGGTATAGATATAACGATAGATATAAAGATAGATATAAAGATAGATATAAAGATAGATAGGTAGATAGATAGATGATAGATAGATAGAAAAGATAGATAGATAGATGATAGATAGAT
>AZIM01001655.1:83120-99933 GCA_000516915.1 Ophiophagus hannah
GGGGGGGAGGAGGAGGAGGAGGAGAGGATGCTGGCTTCCTGGGTGGACCTTTTTGATGGAGGAAGGGGAAGTGAGGGGCAGACAAGGGGCTCCAAAACTAAATCCTGCCGTGTGCCTACTGTTCTAGACCCCAACACCCAAATCCTCTACGCCTGCGATTCCTGCGGAGAGAAGTTCCTGGATGCCAACAGCCTGGCTCAGCACGTGCGCATTCACACAGCCCAAGCCCTGGTCATGTTCCAGGCGGACACAGACTTTTACCAACAGTACAACGCTACCACCGCTTGGCATGGCGAGCAGGTCATCCCGTCGGGAGACCTACTCTTCCGGGCACGGGATGGCAGCGAAGCGTCGCCAGCCTTGCCAGAGGCCCCACCGGCTGGAGAGTGATGGCAGGTGCTGCTCCGCCAACAAGACTGATGCCCAAAGGAGGCAGCTTGGGGGTGGGGGTGGGGTGGGGATGGACGCGCCCCTCGTGCCCCGAGAGACTCTGCTCCAACCGGCCGCAGCCTCCCATCGCGTTGAACATTCCGGCATCGCTCCCAAACCGCTATTTAAAGCCACGAATGCTACATGGAAACCGATGTAAAAAAAAAAAAAAAATATTTCTGTATTGGAGAGACTACATCTGTGTTAATACTGAGAAGAAGAAGAAATAAAAAAAGGCTGTTATTTTCTATGTTTAAAAGGAAAACTTGCTTTGGCCGGGTTCCGTTTGTCCAGCCAAGGCTTTCCTAGCTTTTGCTTCTTCGGTCGAGTCTCCCAGCAGAACGCGAGGAGGGTTTTGTTCCGTCAACCAGATCCTGAAAACCAGCCAAAAAAGGCTCCTGGCGGCCTCGGAAGGGCAAAGTCGCGGCTGCTTCTTCAAAGGGAGAAAGAGATGAACGGCGCCTTAACTGAAAGCAGCCTTAGACACCCCAATTTCCTGCAGAGAACGGTTAACACCAGGGTGTTTTGTCTTTTTTTAATAAAAGTCTGTATTCCAATGGACACACAAAACAAAACTGCGCTGAGAAAACAGTTCCATAAATTAAGTCTTAGGAGTAGAAGGACCAGAGAGAAGGCAGATTAAAAAGTCTGTACAGTGGGTGAAACCTTCCATGGGCGGAGCGGAGGCCGGGAGGGGTGGGGGGAGGCCCAGGTCTAAATGAAGCGCACTTACAAATGAGTGAGAAATACAAAGTCGGAGTATGAAAATAAGATTTTCTTTGAAAACACATCTTTTTTTTTTGGCACAGATTAAAAAAAAAGTATGTTGTGGGGATCAGACTTCTTTAGAGTCTTTTTTTTTTAAATATCTTATAGAATATAATTATATATTTTATAATTATATTTTATAAAATATTATATATATATATCTCTCTATATATATTTATATATACACACACCCACGGAGTCCTGCATAATACCACCAAGAAGGGAAAATAGCTCTCCTTTTGAGGCTTGGTTTTCCCTTCAGTGTAAACTGTACATCCAGGATGAAAGAGGGAAACTGCAGGGACGGGGGACGGGGAAGGCAGCAGAAAGGAAGGGGTGGGTGGGGTGGGGTGCTTTTCCTGGAGAGCATGAAATGCTCCTTGACCCACAGACTGGAGCGGAAGGTCCTGCGGTCCAGAGTCCACGCCGCCAGCTGCTGTGTGTGTATTGAGACATCCATCTAGCATACCACAACAACTCTTCAACTGTGCAAAGGTCCAAAGTCGCAAATTTAGTGCAAAGGCAGTTCCGGTTCCTCCTCTTCCTTGTTTTTTTTCTCGAAGTTAGCGGTCAAAAAAATGCAGGCCCAGGAGGAGACCACCACCTGGGCTCAGCCTGCCTCCGGGGTGCCTCCAGGGTCCATCTTCACCAAAGCCCGTCGGTAAACATTCAAGGCC
Organism: Ophiophagus hannah; assembly: GCA_000516915.1. Classification (NCBI taxonomy): domain Eukaryota; kingdom Metazoa; phylum Chordata; class Lepidosauria; order Squamata; family Elapidae; genus Ophiophagus; species Ophiophagus hannah. The sequence continues at coordinate 84,995 of AZIM01001655.1, forward strand.
GTGGGAACCACCCCCCTACTTCCGCCTGCCTGCCACGACGGTTCGACGNGCCGTGGGACCCCCCCCCCTACTCCCGCCTGCCTGCCACGACGGTTCGACGGAGGCCCGGCGGGATGGGAGGATCCGGTCCCTTCTTCCTTTGTTCACTTTCTCTCTCTCCTTCTGCCACAGGGCCAAGGGAGGGCAACTGTCCGTTTCCCGCTGAGTCGCTCAAACAGCCGCAATGACAATCATCAGGTGGGGAGAGATGTTGGAGATACTGGCCAGGAGGTCCGGGGCCAGGCGGGAGAGATGGCTCTCGGAGAAGTCACACGGCGGGAAGATCTGGAGAACGTAAGCAGGCTGGAAGAGAGAGAACCAGAGACGAAACCGTCAACCCCCCTGAAGCCTGGATGGAGCCCCTGGAAAGAGGTACCTGGGAGGAAGCAAGCGCAAGAGGCACCGTTGGCTCTGCTCTAGCAGGACACCAAGGGCACCGTCCTGGCCAAGGAATCCCACTGCATGGAGTGACTCCTTTGGTAACCAGCCCGAAAATGGGGCTGGGAAAGGCCTGCGGGCAGCTCAAGTTCCACTGCCTCCTGGTGGGTACCTGCTCGCCCAGCGGAGCTCTGGGTATCCCCGTCTTTTGAGAAGGCACCTCATTGGGAATGGTGGCTGGTTCAGAAAAGAGGCCGAGAACTGGAGCTCCCCAAAAGACCTGCCATCCTGGACGAACCACGTCTGGCTCCGCTCGGCCTGCCTAGATGGCCATGTTTCCAGGAACCGTCTTCCGCTTCGCCCATCCCTTTCCCAGGATGCCCTAGCAGGCCAGGGCCACACATCTTTCCCTTTGATGCAGAGGCCAAAGGAAAGGGTGTCGTCTCCCCCCCCCCACACACACACACTCTTCCTCCCCTCCCTACCCGGTTGGAGCCGGGGTTGGGAACNGGGTGTCGTCTCCCCCCCCCACACACACACACTCTTCGTCCTCTCCCTACCTGGTTGGAGCCGGGGTTGGGAACATTGATGATGCCGGCAGCTTGCTTGGCCTGAAGGTAGCTAATAAAGGCCGCCTTGAGTGACTCGGTCTGGTTCACCACGTCCTCTTGGTCTCGGCCGCAAGGCAGAGCCAGTAGCAGGCAGTAGTCACTCTCCACCTGAAAGACACCACGCAGGCCCAGGGCACTGAGGATCACATCCCTCGGGCACCCCTGGAAACCTCAAGACAACCAGAAACCGTGAACCATTCTGACCCCAGTGGAAAACAAGCAACCTCAGGATGGACAGGGAAAGAGGCATTTTGTTTTCCTATCGCTGTCCCTTTTTGAGCCAGGGACATGCATCCTGCCACCCTCACTGACCTTGCAAACACAGGGGAAACCAAGGCCGAGGCTAAGAAAGGCCTGAAAGCTGAACCTCCTCCAGGATTTCCAGCTTTCGTTCAAGAGTCCCACGTCTCCAGGTGGAGGCTCTGAACTCTCCTGATATCCACCCAGGCGGATGTGGTCATGGTAGAGCGACGAGCTTCTTACTGGGGCGGCTTTCGCGCCATTTTTACCTTTCTGAAAGTACAGGGCTGGGCGCATATCCCTTCCACCAAAACCCGCCCAGCGTTAACCACTGGCCTAGAAAGGTGCCTAAAGACTTGGCAGAGGCACCTGGTCAAACAGAAAACAAAGGCAGGCTTCAGCCACGGGGCTCGATTCTTACCATCATCCGGCGGGTCACTCCTTCCAGCTGTGGGGCTTCCAGCCTCATCCGCTGGGCAATTCTCAAGGGAGGGCCACCCTCTGGGGCTGGCAAGGAGCGGTGCGCCAGGACGTTGTTCCCGGAAACGAAGTGCAGCTGAACAGCTGCGGTGTCGTTCTTCAAGGCCAGCAGCCCCTGCCACACAATGGGGTACTTCTGCCAACCCAAGGAAGAGCACAGGAAAGTTAATCCCCAGTGGTTGAGCTGAAAAAGAAGGGCCACTCTCATCCGGCCCCCGCCCCCGATTCTCCCCACAAAACTTTGGGATGGAGTCCCATCCCTCTCCCCTTCCAGAGATGGATGGCAGGGCTCACCGTCAGCAGCTGGACCATGTCCACTGGTCTTTGGGCAACCGGGTGACCGGCAGAGTCCTGCTTCAAGGCCGACTGCGATTCGGACCGGGCTAAGGTCAGTCCTGGAGCTGCCCCGGGCCCAGCCGTGGTTGGAATAAAGAGGGCTGGCTTCGGAACTTGAGCCTGATGGGAAGAGGGGAGCTCCTGCTTCACTGACGCGGCGACGGGAGAAGGGTAGGAGGAGGTCTGGCTCGGGTGCAAGTGGGGCTCCATCTGCTGGACGTGCCTGTTGACCACTGGGTGGAGGGAAGGGTCTGGCCCTGTCGGCTGGGCTCCTTTAGGCTCTTGGGAGATCTGAGGGGTTTTGCTGTGAGATGGCTGGTTGGGGTGCGAATGTTCCCCTTCAGGCAGACCCTGGGAGACAGGAGCAAAAGGATGTGCGTTAGACAGAAGCCCCCCACGCACATGCTGGCCCTTCCGGCTCTTAGGCAGGACCAGGCTCAAGATGGCCTTACTCCCCTTGACCAGAAGCCCAAGGTCCACCCGCCAAGTCCCCAAGGCAGCTCCCTGCCCACTCCTCCCTTCAGCCGAGGCTAAGCTGGGGATGGCCTCTCAGGAATGCCCTAGGCAAGGGGAAGGTGACTCCTGGTCCTTCCTGGAGCAACTTGTGCACGAGGACTGAGCAGGAAGCCCACCCGCTTGCCTTCTCTGGCTGTTGGGCTGTTAACACTAGCTGCTCCTGGGAGGTGCTTGCCCTACGCTTGAACTGTGAGCTGCAGCCCCATGAGCTGCAGTGGCTATCCTGGGACAACAGGGTCTTGCTTTGGCCGTTGACCGAGGGCAACCCTTCCTACCCACGAAGGCCGTGGACTCAGGCAGAAACTCTGCCCCTGGGCTTACCTGGGAGGGGGTCATGCTCCGGGAAGGAAGCCCGATCGGTGATCCCCCAGAAAATGGAGGGTGGCCAAGCTGAGCGGCTGGGTGGTAGCTTCGCATGTCCCCGTACACCGGCCGATAATCGTGGAAGGTGGTCCCGCTGGGGTGCATCATCTGCACCCCGTGAGGCACGACCACCGGCTGGGTCAATGGCAGTCCCGGGAGCTGGCCGCTGAGGAGGCGGGGTTCGCTGTGGGGCGAGTGGGCCATCTTGACTTCGGAGGCCTTGGGCGTTTCTTTGCCTGCCTTGGTGGACGGAGGCGTTTTCACGGACCTTCCTTCTGGCGTCCTGGACTGCCGCGGCTCTGGGTGATGCTCGCTGCCCACGCCGGCCATGTGCGGGTGCATCATGACTCTCACGTCCCGAGGAACGCTGTACTGGTCGAGCCGGATGCCCGCTGGATGCACACGGTAGTCCGGCTGCATGACCAGCACGTCGGACTGCACGGGGGCCGAGCCCCGGCACGCCGGGTGGTGGTAGTGCATCTCTTCCTCGGAGGCGTGCTGGGAAGACAGAGGCGGCATGACCATCTCCCTGATGGGGGCTGGCTGGGGAGTGCTGGAGCGCTGCGGCTGCAGAGGGGCCCTGGGCAGGGCTTCGGGGCGGAGACTGTAGGGAAGGCCAGGCAGCGGAGGGGTGTTCATGCGCACTTCCCCCTGGGAGAGGTGCCCCAGGGACACCGTCTGGGTCACGCTGTGCGGTGGCATGATGACGGACTGCTCCGGGTGCATGCTGGAGATGTACTGGGGCATGGGGATCCCTGGACAAGGGGAGCCTTGAAGGCCCAGCATGGAGTTGTTCCCCGACAACGCAGGGGAAGCAGGGCCCCCGGGGTGACAAGCTCTCGGGAAGGGAGATGGGGAGTGGCCGCTGGTGCGGGGGGAGAGCGGCTCCTGCTTGGCCACCCCCAAGTGAGACACAGATCTGTCGGCAGGACCTCCTGGCCCGCTGCTCACGTGGTTGGCTTCAGGGTACAACTTGCCAGACAAGGAAGGATGGTGAGGACCCACCCCAGGGCTCAGGTTGGAGGGCTGAAGGGGTTTGCTCTCCCCTTTCAGAGACGTGGGATCCGGAAGCTTCTTGGTGGAAGAGGCGATGGTTTGAGAGAGGACCATCTGGTTATGCACCAGGATGGAGGGAGTGTTGGCGGACTGGGAGGAAAGCACTTTAACTGGGCATGACTGAGCAGCAGTTGCCTGGACAGAATCAGACTTTTCCGAGCTGCTGCTGCTGCGCTCTGGCTTGACGGAGGGAAGCACAGGGGAAGGGTTGTACTGCTGGCCACCCAGGACCAAGGCTGGGGTGGAGGAGCTCCCGTACCCCACAGGTGCCGGGGAGCCCTTTGGCATCGACTGAGAGGGAACGAGGGACTCCTGCTTAATCTGGGACTTGGACACAGACTGCTGAAATTCAATGTCCACTGCACTGGCTGGGGGAATCTGGCTAATTTTTGCAATGATCCTCTGGGAGCCTTCTGTCTTCTGTCCTGAGTAGCTCAGGAGCACCACACCTTCGGAAGTGTTGACGCGAAGGCCTGGGCTGGAGCCTGTTTCCACCGGCCGGTCCTCAATCACAGCCATGGAGCCCGGGTGGAATCTGCTGTTGTCGTTGGGACTGGGCCTCTGCTTGTATTTGGGGGAAACGGCAGTGACCAGGCATGTCTGGGACTGGGAGGCCTGTTTCACCAGGGTGATCCTGGGGGTCTCCTCAAGGTCAATGCTGTGGGGCATCCTGCTGATCACAGAAGTCGCCTTGGGGGTCAGGACAGCAACCGTCTTCTCTTTCTCGGCCAAAATGGGAGCCTCTGCAACTGGCAGTTCCAAATTGTTTGCAGTAGGAACGGGAGACTTCTCTTCTAGACCCGGCCTGGGAACATCTGCTGGAGGGCGAGGGGGCATTTCTTCCACACGAGGGGCGCTCACGGGTTCAACTATAGCTGTGGTGACATGCGTGGAGGCGCCCACACCGGTGGCAGGCACGTACTTGGGCTCCATCAGGATCTTGCGCAAAGTGCTAGAGTTGGGGTCGATGTCTGATGCTTTCGTGTCAGGAGGAAGAGCTGGCGGTGGGGTGGAGCGGGACCGAGCCTCTTCGTGCTTCACAATCCACTCAGTCACCTTGGTGGTGCTGGGATGCAGAGGGACCACGCCAGCCTGGACCGTGGGGGGAAGCTTCACTGCCGATGCAGCAGGAACTGTTGGCAAAGGTGCGCTTGGGGGACCATCTGGAGGGGGAACGGGAAGGCTTTCGGCCGCCGGCCTCAGTCTGAATCCGCCCTGACTTCCCTCGTCCACGGGAACCGAGGGGAGCAACCCATCTGAGGGACTGTGCCCCCTCTCAGTAAGGGGGTCCTGCGAAGCTGCCTCCGGGGATCCAGCCACGCTTGCCTGGGGAATTACCAGGCGGGAGGAGGCTGCCGGTGGGAAGGCTTTTCCCTGGCTGTCATCTGACATGGCCCCTTCGGGAGTCCCTGTTACTTCTGGGACACCAGGGGATTTGCTCTGGGCTCTTTCAGGCTCAAGCGTCCTAAATTCCGCCAGGTCTTTCTTGCTGGTGCTCCGCTTGCGCCTAAGCCGTGCGGACTTCTGGCGTCCACGCTCCTTCCGAGAGCCTTCCGCCTCCTGGGAGGTTTCTGCCTCCTGGGCAGAATTGGAGGATTCACTTAGGCTGACTTCGGCTTCTTTGCTTTCCGTCTCTGCAGCTGAGCCGGGGCCCGGCGTCTCCCCCGAGGCAGCTTCTGCTTCTAAGATATTGCTGACCGCCTGGTCTGTCTCAGGCTCCATGTCCTCTCGGGCAGAAGGCAACACCAAGGGTTCGCTGGGTAGGTCTGCCTCGGGCTCAGGAGGGTATGTCGGTGGANCTCGGGCTCAGGAGGGTATGTCGGTGGAGCTGCAAAGCCTTCTCCCTCAGCACCGATGTCATTGATGATATCCCCTATGGCAGCCGCCAGCTCCGTTTCGCTGGCCTGGTGGGCGGGCTTATCACCTTCTTCCTCCTGGCGAACTTCAGACACCTCAGCCGCCTGCTGTTCCTTGTAGGCCGCAATCGCTGGGCCTTCCGTCAGCTTGGCGATGTTCTGCACGGCCTGCTCAAGTTCAATCTGCTTGGCCAGCTGGTCGGCCTCGGNGCTGGGCCGATTCACCGGCGGCTTCTTTCCTGGTGTCCTGGAGAGGGTCTTCGGCCTCGTTCTTTGGGAGCTGCGGAGAGAGTTTGTCTTCTTTCAGGGGGCTTTTGCTTTTGGCTGGGAAGGGGGGCAAGAGCTCCCCTTCCTCCTCACTGGGCCGTAGCGCCCCTTTCACTTCATCCACGTTAAGACGGATCTCAATGTTTTTTAGGCTTTTAATCAGAGATGCTTTATCGACAGCCTTGATACTCCTGGATCGTCCCCTTTTGGCCTTGGTAGCTTTATCTGGAATAAATTTCCTTTCAACAATTTCAACAGGGCAGCCTTCGGCGGTATTTTTAGACATCTCCACTTCCTTCCGGTCTCGCTTTGGCTCTTGTGGGATCGTCTCCTTCTCTGCCTTGAGCTTGCCACAGTTCTCGCTGATGTGCGGCCCTTGGCCGGGGGGATCGAGGGACTCCTCGGGCTCCGGGGATGCCTCTACCTTAGGCTCATTCTTCCCCTTTTTAGCCACCAGGGTCTGGCTGTGGAGCAGTTTCTGCGATCTGGGTGAGCGCCACCCCTCCACCGGCTTCGGGATGTCTACCGTCTCTTTCCCTTCAGCTTCTTCTGCCTCCTGTGACTGCGCTGGTTCAACCTTGACAGGAGACACTTCTTCCTCGGGTTTGCGCCGTGCCTTGGGAGGTCGGCCTCTTCTGGGGGGAGTGGGAATAGTTGTCGGGTCTGGGGGTTCTCGTTCAATCCTTTTCCTGGTTGGCCTGGTGACTTCCACGGCCTCTTTAATAGATGATGGCAGGTCGTGATCTCCCGTGGTTGCATAAACAGACCTCACATTTCTGCGCCTGGTTCGGCCCACTGGCAAACTGGGCTCCGGGTTTTCTGGCTCTGCCACCACCGCAGCACTTGGAGACTTAGCAGCGTTCCTTGAGCCCTTCTCCGTTTCCACCTTCAGTTCCAGGAGCTTCACAGTTTCCCCCCGGGGGGAGCCGGAACGTTTCAACTTCTCTCGATCAATTCTTTCACTCTTCCTTGTGGCCGGTTTCTCTGCCACACTGGCCACTATAGACTGAACAGGGGTTTTCGAACGTCTGTTTTTATACAACTTTTTGTCTTTCGCTACCACAGGGGGCTCGGCTTCCATCTCTGTATCGGAAACAGTAGGCAGGACCTCAGCCAGGGCTTCTGCTTTCTGACCTGCTCCAGACTCCACGATAATGGCTGGGGGGGAAAGGTCTTCTTTAGGTTCAGGCAGCACCTCGGATTTAGCTGCCAATTTGTGTGGCAGTGGGCCCACTTCAGCTTCTGGGTCTGCCCCAAGAGGCGCTTGGGAGAAGGAAGAGCCGGGAGTGGGTGGTTTAGTGTCCAAACAGGAATGGTTTTCGAGGGCTCTGGAGTCTTCCTCGGGAGCTGCCACGGAAAGGGCACCGTCTTTGCTGTGATCCGCCATGGGAGGGACTTCGAGGTACTCAAGGGGGTCAATTTTAACAGGCAGAAGCTCCTCCGGAAGGGCCTTGAACCCTTCAGGGAGCACCACAGGCCCAGGCTCCAGGGACTTTTCCTCCCTCAAAGGAAGAGGCCCCTCCACGAGGGGCTTCTCACTCCCGGCTTTCTCTGGACAAAGAGGCAGGGGTTCGGGGGGAATGTGGGAAGCTGGCGAGGGTCCCACAAGGATGGGCGATTTATGCTCTGGCTCATGATGCTCAGACCCGGCTTCAGGAGTCTTGGGCCTGTTTTCCTTGTCTTCCTGTTTTTCGGCTTCTTTGGGCTTCTGGTCTTTTTCCTTTTCCTTCTGCTGCATTCGGGTGAGCTCCATGAACCTGCTGTGGAAGAGAACCACGGGTTCCGGCATGAAGTCGGATATGCTGTTGGTCCCATCCAGAGACGCTTGTCTACTATACAATCTGCCCGAAAGGAAGTCGAGCTCTTCGTCTCTCTTTTCTAAGTGCTGCAGGCGCTTAGAATCCTGTTCAAAAATTGAGCTGTGCAAAAAACGGGAAGCAAAGAGCTCCTGCCTTTCCTGTTCTTCTTCTTTATGATCTTCCTTCTTATCATCCAACTTCCCTTCTGAGTCTGGTCTGATTTTTTTCTTTTTCATATACCATGAAGGGATCGGCCTCGGCGCAGAGTCCACTTTCTCTTTATCCTTATTGTTTCTAAAACTAGCAAATCTTGAATCCCAGTCGAGAAAAGACCAATTTTCCTCTCTTGACGAAGAGAGGGATTTGGCTCTCTCGAGCAAGGCTTTTGTATCCGGTGTGATTGTCTTGTCCAAAGCGAAAGAGTAAAATTTATTCCTCTCTAAGGAAGTTGGCAACCGCTCCTCTCGGTCACGTAGTTTCTCTTCCCTGTCTCGTAATAAAAAAGACAACCTGGAGCCCTCCAGGAAAGAAGAGGGCCTAGGAGAGTGGGGCTTCAAGTCACCCTCCTCCTCTGAGTCGGAGGGCACCTCCCCTGGTTCCAGATCCCGGATGGATCGCTTTCGGATACTGTCCCGTTTGACGATGCTGCTTGGGAAGCTAATGTCCACCCGCCCGGGTTCTTGCTTCACGTGAGAGTCCCATCGGGTTGATTCCTCCTCTGAAGTCAAGGTGGAGAGCTTCAGTTTAGCAATCTCGACCACCTGCTCCCTTCTGCTAGAGTCGTAAGGGTTAAATTTCAAGGCATCTTCCGTCATGGGCACATTTGAATATGGAGGCCCCTTTTCTTCCATTCTAGGGGATTCTTTAGCTTCTTTGAAAGTTATCAGCCTTGGGGAATCCAGCACTTCCTCCTCCTCGTGGAACGGGAAAGGTCTCAGGCCAGGAGAAATGGCGGTTCTCTCAGAGTCTTCACTCACCTGGCGGGAGCTTCGGTAGTTTCTCTCCCTCTTGGTGCTGATCTCAAACTCAAAGGCCTCGCAGGATTTCTTCCGCTTACTTGGAGGGGAGTCGTCCGTCACATCTTGTGGGGGCTTCCCCACTTCGTGCACCAGACTGCGCCGCTCAAAGTCATCCAGGTCCCTTTTGGGACTGCCAAACTTCTCGTGTTTGGCAGACTCCATTTCCATTTGCTGCTTTAGCCGCCGGCTCAGCTCCATTTGTTTTCGGTAGCTCTGGGTGTGATCGATGTCAATGGGAATTTTCTCTTCGACATCTGAGGAATGAGGCTTTTCCTGGGCCCCTTTACGGTCACACACTTCTTCAGGAAGACTGCAGTAGTTTCTCCAAATCTCCTCCCTCTCCGCTCCCTGGTCATCTAAAAGCTGTGCATGTTTGTGGTGCAGTTTTATGGAATTTATCTTTTTGGAGGAGATCTCAAGGGCCTCTAGGGGCTCATCAGCCGCCTCCCCCAACCTAACCTGGAGCTCTAGAACGGGCCGTGAAGCAAGGCCTACCGAAAGGCTGGCAGGCTCTGTGGTGTCTTTGGGACTGGCCATGCTAATAAGTCTTTCCAGCTTGATTTTCCTAGTTTCCCTTTTAATGGCCTCTTTCCTCAGGGGCTTCCTTTCGGCTTCAACCACATCCATCTGCTTCTTCAAAAAGACCCGGCCTTCCTCCTCCTCCTGAATGCTTCTTTTGATTTCCATTTTTTGCTTGTCAGATTTTAGGTTTGCCTCAGCAAAACGTCTTTTGCGAGCCTCCAGCTTTTCTAGGTCCACCGGATAGGCCACTTCACTGGATGGATCTGTCTTCAGGTGCTTCTTAGGCTTCAGCTTCCCATCTTTGTCCACCACCTCAATATGGCTGGCCAGGACCTTCTCTTTGGGCACTTTGGTTCTGATGGAGTCGAGCTTCAGCGGGTCCGACTTGGTCTGATCCACCTGGGAAATCTGCATTTTCTGATCAGGCAAGACAGCCTTGATGAGGTCAGTATCCAGCTTCCCTCTTACTTTCTCCAGCTGAAGCTGGTCAAGGACCTTCCCTTCCTTTTCTCTCACTCGGGTCAGTACCACGCACGGCATGAGATCCAGGCGGTTCTTAGCAGCCCCCTCCCTCTCGGCTCTTTCCCGGCTCTGCTTGCTGCTGCCTTTTGGTTTCTCGGGGCTGGGCTCCCTTTCATTTTCCGGGTCGGTTTCTGAAGATGGAGAGCTGGGAGAGTGCACTTTGGCCTTGCGCTTCTGCTTCTCCGTCTTTTCTTTTTCAAGCTTCTCCGGCTTGTCTTTCCTCACCAGGCGCTTGTCTTTCTCCGGCCGCTCTTGTTCAAAAGCACGCTCTTTTTCGGGTTTTTCGTTTTTGGCGTATCGCTCGAGGCGACCTTTGTCCAGTTTGTCATAGCGGGGCGGAGAAAGGGAGCTGCAGCTGCCGCTGTGCTCAGAAGAGCGACTGTAGATCCGCCTCTCGGAGTCGCTCTGCAGCCGCTCTGACTGCGAGGGGGAGGCGCTGGGGCTCTGTGGCCGCCGGGAGTGAGCGGGGCTTTGGCTCCTTTCCAAGGGCCTCCTTTCGTGTTCTCGGTCGGAGTCAAACCGCTTGCGCTCGCGCTGCCGGTAGCTGTACTCCCTGATGTCTTGCTCGTAAGGGTCTCCCCTGTAGTCTCGGTATTCCCGGGGGTCATCGTAGTACCGTGGGTCGTAATAGTCTCCCTGGTAAGGGTCCCAATCAGCGTAAAAGTCCCTGCCTCGAGCCGGGTATTCTCTCCGAGGGTCTTCCGGATATGTCCCCGGTGTCCGGACAGCCTCGTAATAGGTACGATCCGCAGCATAGTCATAGGAGCCTCTCCTTTCATCCCTGCCAAAGCCAGGAAGGGGAAAAAAGGGTTAGTTGAAACTTCACAGGACGTCATGTGCAAATTGACTGTAGTTCGCATAGATTCAAAAGAAGGCAGCTTAAAAGAGAGCAAGGTTTTAACAAAGAGCTCATCCCATTCTTGAACCGAAGCCAGGTATGAAGAGGCCACCTAGTCCAATCCCCTAAGCACTGCTGGATCTATCATGGCATCCCTGAAAGAGGGGCCCCCATGTTGTTTTTTACACTCTCTGGTAGAGATCTTACTGCTGAATAGGGCAGCCTATTCCTCTGTCTAAAGGCTTGTCCTGTCAGGACACTCTTCCTGACTAGCAACCTAAACTTATTTCCTTGCAATTTTAACCTCCTGGTTATCTGGGGTGAGAGAGAAGAAGAGCCTCCTTCACCATGTCTTTCAAACTTCCCTTCAGAAGTTGTTAAGTATTTCATCACTGGAGGTTTTTAAGAAAAGACTGTACAGCCACCTGTCTGAAACTGTGTAGTGTCTCCTGCTTGAGCAGGGGGTTGGACTAGAGAGGTCCCGTCTCTATTCTATCCATCTCTATTCTGATTTTGATGAATAAAATTGTCAATCTCCCCCAACTCCCCCCCCGAAATTAAATACAATATGGCAGGGGTGGGAGATTAATGCTATATATCCATGATGGCAAACCTGTGGCACGCATGAGCCATTTGTGCGGGCACGCGAGCCGCAGCCAAACCTACCTGTAATACACATGCGCATGCCTCCCAGCTGATTGTTGGCCTGTTTGAGGCCATTTTTGCCCTCGATGGAAGCCTCTTCAGCCTCAGGAGGCTGAAAAATGGGCCTTCCGGAAATACCGGAAGTGCCGAAACGGGCCCATTTTCTGCCTGCTGAGGCTCCCGAGGCTTCCCTTGAGCCTCCGGGAGGGCAAAAACGGCCTCAAACTGGCCGAAAATCAGTTGGGAGGTGCACGCATGCACAGTGCAGGTAAGGGGGCGGGGGTGTTGCATACGCATGCGCAGGGGGGCGGGCTACACTGCATTGTGGATGCTGGCACATGCGCGTGCAAACAGGTTTGCCATCACTGCTATATATAAATAGAAAGAAAAGGCTGGATTTAAAGTTGATAGATAACTCTTCTGAACTGACCAATATTTTATTTTAGGTATTAGTTTCCTCTTCATCAACAAGAATGCTATGTGACACAAATTAAAAATTCTGCAAAGCAGACACTTTCCCCGCAGAGAAGAAAAATATGTCCCTGTTCAGTCGAGAATTGTTTTCCCATTCCAAAATGGTGGAGAAAGGCCACAACGTGCAATGAGAAAGACTTACCTTCTTTCTGCAAGCATTTCATAGAAGTCTCGAATGTCCTGACCCGTTTTCTCCATAGACTGATAGAATGACAGCTGGCTCTCGCGGTTCGCAAAATCCACCTGAAAGGTAAGAATAGCTCAGCTAGTCTGTTCTCCTTCTATTTTGGCTAATTGCCAGATGGTGAAATGTGAAAATATTCCCACACGGGTTTACTCCTCCAAATGCAACTATGACAATAATGGGGGAAAGCCAAATGCAGGGGTGGGGGAACAGGCCCCACCCCAAACTGTCCTCGTTAGAAAAATAGAACGTCTGTTGTTCTGGAGAAGATGCTAACTTTCATAGAAGCTTGTCAGTTAATGGAAGCCTCACAGTTTCATCCTGGACTGCTTGATTGTGACCACAGGGACGCCATCCCCTATGGCCCACTGAAACAGACAGAATCTGCTCACCAGGTGTTTGTTTGGTTATGAAGCTCTCTATGTCCCCCAGGACAACTTCTGAAAATGATCTCCATGTGCCAAAGCTAAAAAAGCCCAGGAACCCTTCGATTCATAGAAAACCAAGGGGCAGCTCTCAGAGGCCCATGGCTAAAAGGCCGAAGGCAAAAACACTGAAGACTATCATCCCACAACACTTCCTAGCTTTCCCACTACTGTTGTTCGAAGAAAGCTGCAGGGCAGGTTCAAACTGCTGGACCTGCAAGGTACAAGGAGGCTCACAGGACCATCCCTGATTCACTGGCAGGTTCAGCTCCTGATTGGAGATGAGACACTACAAGGACCACCTTGGTTCCCATTAATCTGGCAGCAGAGAAAAGGCAGCATATGGAAATACACAGCCCTTCGACCACAAATTCCAAAATTGAGGCAAAAAACAAGGCCGAAGATTCATCTTCCCTTAAGAAGGTTGCCCCATGAGCACAGTCCATATAGGGAAGGGAAGGGACAAGGAAGGGAAGCGGGGAAGGAACTAAGGGGAAGGGAGGGAAGGGAGGGAAAGGAAACCCGAGCAAAGCAATAGCAGATTAGAACTCAGCTGTAGGAGTGCTGTAAATAATGATCACTCTGGCTGGGATTATTTTGTGCTGGATGGCTAGGAGAAAATATTCTGTGCCACACAGAAATTCCCTTACATAATTTTTTTAAAAATGGATCTTGAAGAAGCTAATATTGCTGACCTTAATTTTATTCCCACTGATTTTCCTCCCCTTGGTCTCTTTGACAGCCGCCTGTGCATATTCTATCTCATTGTAGAGAACCAGAGCCATGCCTTTTAAACGATCAAACGCCACCTGTAAAAATAAAATGAAAACAAAGTAAGAGGGAAGACAGGGAAGGAATCGTCATAGTAGCTGAAGTCAAAAGTTTTCAACTGTTTCAGAGGCGAGGGTGACAAGAATTTTGAACATTCTCTGGGGTATCATCATTTTGCTTTTTAATTCCTTATCTGCCACAGTTGTCTTAATGAACTTTAGTTTTTAAACAGGATTTTGCATTTGGAGCATTTATCCAAAAAAGGCACAGAGCTGGGAACCATCGTGGCAATTCCACCAATCTTCCTGAATGTTCTGATTCTGTTTCAATCCAACAGGCTTGTTCAGGAGGCTTTTCTAGCCTGAGCTGGGCCCGATAGCAATGTTACAGGAGCCGCTGGGCAGAAGTCAAGATGAGCTTGAATAGAACTTAGAAAGGAACCTCTAACAAAAAGCTGCTGACGGAACCATAGACCAGCGTCCAAAAAGGACATGAAAGCAGAACTCAGGGTGGTACTCAATGCCCAAACAGACTAGATGACGGAACACTTTGAGGCAGGGGTCCCCAGCCCCTCATCTGTGGACCGCCAGAAACCGGTCCACGCAAACAAGCGAAGCCTCATCCACGGGATGTAGGCAACACACAAAACCATGCCCCCCCCCCGGTCCATGGAAAAATCTCTCTCCATGGAACAGGTCCTTTGTGCCCAAAAGGTTGGGGGCCTCTGCTTTGAGGGACAGGCGAAAGCCCGAGAGAGAAGGAGAGAGAGAAAAAAGCAGGTCCCTTGTTGGGGGTCAGAAAAGCAGGCAAACTCATGCAGCGGAAGACTGGCCCACCTACCTTCACTACGGGGCCATAGCGGCAGAAATGTCGCGTCAAATACTGATCCGTGAGGCTTGTCGCTAGTCCGTCCAGCCACACGCAGTTGGTAGGCATGCTCTTCCCAAAGCCCAGCTGGACACCCAAGTGGAAAAGAGCCGGTCAGACAAGAAACACACGATTAAACTCATTTCGACAAAACCATTATGGAAATAATCATGCTTCCAAGGCGAGCGTCAACAAGTCCGACCGTACTCTCTTTGATGCCATTTGGGCAAGCTCACTCCCAGGCAAGTCGATTAGGGTAAGCTTCCCCTGTGCGGTGCCGTGAAACAAAGCAATTAAAGGGGGGAAATGGGAAATGCCCCTTGCCATCCGGCCGGTGTTTAACCTCTAGGCCAAGCCTGCCAACAAGGTGGCCCAGAAATGCCATCGAGAGGAGAGAAAAAGGAACCGGGAAAAGTGAGGCTCACTGATTCATTCCATCTGGATGCAGCGGAATCTACGCCAATGGTAACAATAACAGAGGTACATAAGGCAACTAACAAAACTGATATAAAAGAGTTAATATTATAAACAATTGGACAGTATGACTGAAGAATGAGCACCAAACAAAGGTGACAAGGCATTGCCTTCCAAATACCTAGGGAGAATATCTCAGTCATCCAGGTCATGGTTGTCCCACAAAAGTGATAACCTGGGCTTTCTTGTTTTTTCTTTTGAAGACGTTTTGCTTCTCATCCGAGAAACTGAAGAAGAGCTGAAGAAGCTTCTTGGAT
>AZIM01001655.1:118601-135466 GCA_000516915.1 Ophiophagus hannah
GAGAGAGAGAGAGAGAGAGAGAGAGCGCCAAAAGAAGGTCTTTATGCAAGACAATTTTTGCATACCAAGCTTCTGTCAACTGTTTTATTAAAGTATTGTTCCCTTGTGAGATTTACTATAGGAAGTACAACACTGAATTACTTTTCAAAGAAAGAAAATATATTAATATGCAGCCTTGAAAGGAAACACTGCTTTTTTTCTCACAAATACATCTGACAACCACATTCCCTGTTACTATGGTAGGCAGTTGAGAAAATCTAAGATAAAGGTGTTCAACCCAAGCTGTATTAACAAAAGAAAAGTTTCTGACAAAGGACAGCTTTCCAAGTACAAACAGAGGCTGAACCAAAACATCAGTTCTGCATCCACTGCAAAGCCACACCAATTTCATCACTAGGTATCCGACCTAAGGAAGCTGGTGTCCTCCTGAGAGAACTGTATGAAGGAAGAGGAAAAAAAAAAGGCAAACAAAGCTGCCTTCCTCTAAAGGGCTGCAGGGGAAAATCTGTGTTCAATTAACGAGGCATGAAATGGCATAGGATCCTAGGGGAAATATTTAAGACCCAGCTTGGGAGAGGGTGGCTTGGATCAGATGGGAGACAGGCTTCTGCAACCTGTGAAAATGGCAAACAGCCACTGAACTGGGGACTCCGCAAGCCGCATGACAAGTCACCATTTGAGGAAACGTGTAGTAGCTGAGAGGATTGGAAACAGCACTGACCATCCATTTTACCCTAGGATTTTTCCTCNTGACTTCCCTGGACCGAGGTCACCTGAAACGGAGTCTGCATTCTGAAGCTTTTGTCCAAACCACAAAACTACACACACACACACACACACACACACACACACACACCCTCACCCTCTCATCAACATATCGCTCTCTGCCAATGATTCATCCTTTGCTGGCAAATTCCTGAGGTAGAAAGAAAGGAAGGGGCAGGAGGAGGAAAAGACCAGAGTTACATAATGAAATTAAGTTTGCCACTCTCTGCTTTCACTTTTGGGAGTTGAGGATGACCAGACAGACAGAGAAATCAAATGAACTCGAGCTTACCAGCCAATTTTGAAAGGCCCGGTGTCTACTCGTGCTATTCCCCCTGCCCGCCCCCCTCCCCAGCATTTTCTATCACAGTGCTTTTTATCTCGGGCCTAACCCTAACCCTAACCCTACAGCTTTAAAAGCAGAATAGGTTGTATTACTTCAGGAAAAGCTGGACTCGCTGTAAGGCCCTGCTTGTGGACAGTACAGAAAAACAGCCCAAAGAACGGCAAGCATTCCAGGATCAAGTTTACATAAATCTTTTCAGATTCAGCAGCTTTTAAACCTTGAAGGAGGAAGCTGAGGAAGACCAGCTGAATTTGGGCGAGCTCCAGACAGCATGCTCGGCAGCTGAGATTTAAAAATAAAACATGAAAGCAGGAAGAAGATATTGCTAGGTAGGATTCAACTTGGCAAAATTCTCCATCGGACACTCCCTACGTGAACATTTTTCCCCCTGTGTCTTTCTAGCATATTTCCTCAAGTGCTGACATGCTATGAAAGTACAAAATGCCTGGACTCTTCCTTGCCCTAAACCACCTAACAAAGTCTAATGAAGGTGAGAACTAGAATGGCTGCATTCCACCACCACCGCTTTCACACAAAAAGGACTGCTGGCCAGCTGCTTGTTTCAGTGTGCTAAAGAGCATCTATTTACTGACATTAATCCATGCCGATGGCAGGTTTTACAAATCTCCCTTTGAAGCAAGGGAAGACTTTTCCAAAGCCTGTTTTAATAGGAGAAAGGAGGAAGAGTCAAAAACAGGGCCTGGGATGGGGGAAAAGGCTATTCTCAGCCCCTGGAAGGTCTCATGCTCAGAGTAAATTCCCAGTGTGCACCAACAACATGGGGAGCTGCCCTGAGAAAACAAAGCTGGAGAGGTATATGACAACGCAACTGCACCTTCCTATCTGCCTCCTTTAAAAGCAGCCTACACATTTCAACATGGCAATTTTCAATCACTTATGGGTGTACTTCTACGGTCTGATTAGGAAGGCCCTTTTCTTGAAAATAGAGATGGGATAATATATTTCTGTTTCTCTTAATCCTTTTTTTTTTTTAATAGTGCCGCAGTTCTTTGCCCGGAACCAACACAGAGAATAGCAGACTGGCTTGACCAGCGCAATTTCACGACTGCAAGCTATGTAGTAGCCACAGCAACAAGTTGAAAACCCATAATTCACCTATCTATTAAATTTCATTCCGATAACTCAAGGCAATAAACAAAAGATGCCGTTAACAAAGAAGAAAGAAGAAGAGTCCAGGCAGTGGTCAGTGCTGAATTATAAATGAAAATGCAGAAAGCTCTATCCCCAATCAATCAAAGGCTGCTTCTACAAAGTGTAAGGGCACCCTTTCCTAACAAAAGCAACAAAGAAGCTTCCACCCTAGAGTGGCTCAAAAGGGATCTATTTTGCAGGTGGGGCTTTTGTCTCCTGAGGGCAGCCTTCCGAATGTTCCTGCCTCCACCCTGGGTGGGTGGGGAATGGAGGCAGGGGGAGACCAGGAGATGGTGCTGGTTTGTTTCAGGAGGACCAGCTAAGAAAAACGCAACATTGCAGCCGATGCACTGTGGTTTCCAGGATCAATCCCGGGACCCAAAGTGAAACACACCCGCAGAGGGAGGACAATACCTGTCGCTGCTGGTACTGCTGCTGCTGCTGATCGAATCGCTGCTCGAAGACCGGCTCCTAGAACCGCTTCCGCTGGGCGATCGAGTGGGTCTGGACGCTTGGCTCCCCCCCNCGTTCCGCTGGCCGATCGAGTGGGTCTGGAGGCTTGGCTCGCCAGCCTCTGGGGAGACTGGGTCCTGGACTGGGAGGAATGGGGGGACCGGCTCCTGCTGTGCTGGTAACTCCGTTCCGGCCTTCTACCTCGGACCTCCCTGGTGAGGTCATCCCGGTAGATATCCCTGTGTACCACGCTGGGCAACGTAAACTGCTCCCGAGCCCGAGGTTCGTAACGAGGGTCATGAGCATCGAAGCGGCTCGGGCTGCGACTCCGAGAACTGTAATAGAGTCCGTGTTGTAAAGTTCGTTCCCGAGGATCTCGGTAATAATCCTGATCGTAATGTCTCGTGCGATCAAATCCTCCTGTCCCACGTTCATGGTGTCCATAGGCACTAGGCTCGTAAGCGCGCTCCCTGTTATCTGAAGCCCTGCATTTAGGAGGGGAAAAACAGGCACGTCAAATCAGAGAAGGAGAAACAATGACTCAACAACATGCAAGCATTTAATGCAGGGTTGGCTGTTACTGCAAGCCATCAAAAGGCCAGCAACGTTCTTATTTAGCAGACTGAATGAGCTTGGTCCTTTTACGTGACTTCTCGCTCATGTTTGCACGTAACATAAGTCTGGAACTGACTTGGATTTCACTGCTTAAACCGAGCCAGCTTGATGCCTTCTGTTCTAGATTTCTACCCCATAATCCCCGCCTCGCAGGACAATGGCTAGGGATCATGGGAGAAGAAGGCTAATGAATCTGAAAGGCATCCAGTTGTGAGAAGTCTGAACTAAGCTTCTGTGGACAAAATTGTGCACCACAGTCCCAAACGAACTT
Organism: Ophiophagus hannah; assembly: GCA_000516915.1. Lineage (NCBI taxonomy): Eukaryota > Metazoa > Chordata > Lepidosauria > Squamata > Elapidae > Ophiophagus > Ophiophagus hannah. The sequence goes on from AZIM01001655.1 coordinate 122,204, forward strand.
GTGCAAAGTAATTTAATTCCAGCAGTTCTATTTATCTATTTCTGGGATGAAACAGAACTATTAATATGTTTCATTCCATGACTACCCTAGAATCCTATCATTAAGGTGTTGGCATTAGCCACAAAACTGTAGGGGGTGGGGAGCCAATTTATCTTTTTTTAAAAGCTCATTTGAAATCTTTGCTTCTAAGAATCCTAGGACAATGTATCAGCTTTAGCTAAAGTCGGATCTCTGCTTATCTTTGTAATAATGAAGTCAAGATACAAACAACTAAAAGTCACAGGCATTAAGCTCCAAAAAAAAAAAAAAAGATAAAAAAATGTTTCTGTGTGCTGGTGAGAGAGTGGTAGTGGTATTTTTTTAAAGTCACTTCAGACAGTAACAGGATGGGATGTTTTAATAGCCGATAAAAACAAATTGTGTCCATTTCTGTATTTTACATACAGAATTTATGTTTTCTATGTCGTCAACTATGTAGAACTTAAGAAGAAAGTTATGTTGCTAAGACAACTAAGAATATGGGTGAGCTGCTTAGGCCAAGAAAAGGCCTCCAATAATTTAGCATTCTAATCTAAAGGGGTCACTGAGTGGCCCATCTTGTAGGACACAGCTAGGAAAATAGATGAAATAATTCAGAACAAACATGCGCAGATCAAGCAATAAAGCCAGCGCTTATATTAGTTACAGAAGTTTCCTAAAAACCATTCAAGGAAGGAGGGATTCAAATCATTCCCCTTTTACTTCCAACCGCCTTCCTTGAAAAGTAATTAGCAGGGACTGCAGTTTGAACAGCTTCTCTTGACTGTCAGGACAAAAACACATGGATTTACTTTCTCCCACCCTCACCCCACGCACACACCCCCCAACGGTGAATTAGCTTCTCCTCCCTTTCCACTTTATGCTCCTGCAGTAAGTGTAGTGCAGGCCTTAAGGCTACTTGTCCCCCATACAGAGGAGGAGGAGGTGGGCCTTGGGTGTACCTTAAGGTTTTTGTCTGAATTCTTGCCTCTCCAGCAAGAGCTGCCTCACAAAAGAGCAAAAAAAAAAACCTTATAAGGCAGGTGTTTTCGTGGGTGTCACAAACGTTTGCAGCTCCATGCAAATAAGACCACATATTGTCTCAGCATGTATAAATATTTATTCAAAGAGCTCTCTTGCCCTGGCCTTTTGAAACAACAATCAACACGCCCCCGCCCCCCGCCCCCTGTTCAATATTAGATCAGTGAAAGCTGATACAATAACATAACAAAAAAAGCAAGATTTCTAGAAAAGTTAATGTATTAAGTGTAAGAGCCCTTTTATTTGTTAGGACACAGAAGACAGACAAAAGAACTAGCAAAGCTGAGAATCTAATGACTACAGCAGTGCTGGTTACCTATTAGTACTAATTACTACTGGAGTTAGTGGAAAAAAAAGGAACTGACTTGGGTTAGGAGAGGGGCTAATATACACAGGGCAGGACATACCAACCTTTTCCAAGTGTGGAAACACGACCTATATTCCCAATTAAATCTAGGGAGAGAATTGTGAACATAACTTCCCCAATTTGGCCCCTCTTATAGGGGTAATCCACCTTCTTAATGGGCAAGGGTGTCAAAGTGGCATTTTAGATGAGCGAGCAAGAAAAAAATCCTAGGGACAAGAAGAAGAAGAAGAAAAAAAAAACTCCACTGGAAGCCAGTAGTCCCAGATTGGCCAAAATGTGGCAGCCCCCAACTTCATTCTTCTGACAGCCAGCGCTTCTAAGTACATCCACCACAGACTGTCGCCCTAAGTCTGAACCAATCGGCTGGTAAAAAAAGGCACCGGGGATGAACGAAGGCCTCGCCCCAGGCTAGCAGACATCCTCTGTCCAACTTTGTAACCATCCAGCAGTCAATTTTCTGTGACGTATCCACAAGCTGATCCGACACCATGTCTTTAAAGCTAGAGTGCCTTTCATTGTACATGCGCTTTTAGCAAGACTAAAGTAAGTAATCCACTCCCCTGGCCCACTGGGATCTTGGCTCGAACCATCCCACAAATCTGAGGTAGTAGCCATTATTCCAGCACCTCAACGGATGGCCTGTAATTTCCAAAACTGAGCAGCGTCCATCTCGTTCAGTTTGCCATGAGGATAGTAATCCCAAGATACATGGAAAGTGATGTAGATCCAACAGGGGGAAAGAAACATCAACAGCGGCCTTCTCCTGTCTTCATTGTATGTATTCCCAGGGCTAAAGACTGTAGAATCCAAGACGAGGCAGCATTTTTATAAGTCTGCTAGAAAATTTTGATACCAATCCAATTTTATGCATAGACTATGTAAACCAGCACAACCCTGAAAATAACTAAATGCGAAGCTTTGCCAAGGGACTGTGCAGGTCCTATAATGCTGAAGATACTCCATATCTGGGTTTGGAGACTTGCAGTATCCAATAAACTCCATTGGATAATAAGGATACATCCAAAGAAGGCCTTAAGGTTATCCAAGAATTGGGATCGTCAAGCCCTAGAAGAATAGCTCCATAATCGAGGCTCGCCCATGAAGTCTTCCATCTTAGAATCGGGTCTCCAACCAGCTGCAGGAAACATCTTCTACAGATCCACAAGATCCCAGCCATTGGGATGGGAATCACTTCCGTTTCCAACCCAAAATAGGAAATGCAGATAATTTCCCAAATTTTAAATCCATCTGGGGGCCCTATCAAGGAGTTTGTGTTTCTCACCACATCAATTATAAAATACCTGCCTAGTGAAACCTTGGAACTTACCCATCAAGTCTCCGCTCATAACGTCCTTCCCGTGCATGAAGTGATGGCGGTGGGCCATATGTGGGCCCACCACCAGCTCTGAACCCAGAAACCTCTCTACTACGAGATGCTATGGAAACTGTATCATCCAATCCCCGAGCAGCACTAGGAATGGTTCCTGGTTCGTTATAATCCGTCCGAAGGTCTCTGTCTCCCATTTTGTTGACAGAATTGTGTGCCTTCTGCGCACTCTTAATGTCCACAAAATCCACAAAGGCCGCCACGCCGCCTTCCGATCCCCTTTTGGGGAGAATTTTGACACTTTCAACACGTCCATATCTAGGAGAAAGACAGAGAAAAATCACATACATTAAAGCTCACAGAAAATCAGCTTAGAAATTACATTTAGTACCTGGAAATTTCCGGACTCAGATTAAAAAAATAAATTAAGTATTCATTTCAATAGATAAGTATAAACAGAGTTTCAGGTATGGCTGTTTCCAGGACTCGTACCAGAGCAAAGCTGAAAGACTATTCTATGCGAATATACATACATGTATACATACTTCAAGCCTGTTAACATCTTTCCTCTTCTTCATATCATACCTTGAAAAAAAGCCAGGATACAAAAACTTCACCTAACTTAGATTTTGCCAACATCTGCAATAGGAGATTAGCGCAAACAGAAAAGCCCTTATTCTGTGATTTTCAAATATGTTTCAATGCAGTCAATGTTGAAATAATGAATCCGAGTGGAGAATTAATTTAATAAACATATTCATTTGTTGATCAGTCATTATTTAATGTTCAAGATATAGGTGTCTAATAGAATACAATGCCTGTTCATATCATTCTAATCACTGCTTAATCACAGTTCTACGGATAAAGCCAGTTCTACAAGTTTACAATCTAAATGATATTGGAAGCTCTGCTTAAGCCAGGATTGGAAAATATTTGGCAATTCCTGAGATAAGCTTTTCACGGCTGCAGACATCAGCGGCAACAACAAATTACCAATGCAATTTATTTAGCTCACACTGTATATGCAAGCAGATTTGGGGTTAAGATACAAAACATTTGCAAGTTTCTTCAGAAAGTTTTCAAATCATCCAGTCTGACCAAATGTCACTGACTTTCCAAGTGATTTAATAAAAAGGAAATGGATTTCTATTAAAAATATACACATCTATAAATGGTTCGCATTTACAGATCAAAAAGATATGAAACAAACTAACAATTCTCTTTCATTAAAGAACCAATTCCATCACATTCATCTGACAACCTTTATGCATTTTTAATTACACTGTTGGCACTTTCTAAAGATAAAACAGATATTTCCTGGTTTGACATACCAAATATAGTATTAGTGAATTTAAGCAGCAATTAAGTCAAGCCTCGGTCCCAGAGGCTTCTTTAGCAATTCAACTAGCTTACCATTCAAGTCTGGCCAGGATGGAAAATGGAAATGTACACCAGGATGATCTAAGCTCATTCAAGTTTGAATTTACCCTTCTGCGTTGCTCTCATTGCTGTTCTGCCCTCAAGCATAACCATCAAAGGCATGCATAAGATTCCCCAACACTGATCTGTGAAATTTAGCACCATTAAGCCACATCAATCCTCTACAACAAGATTGTGTTGAACATGCCAAGGAAGGAGGGCTTGGTGTTTCTACCACACAGGGATTAGGGTCACTATTAAAAAAAAAAGGGGTGGTGGTGGAATTCTTCACCAAAAACAGTGCCACTATTTAACAACGGATCAATCCATTACTTGCTCAAGATCTCTACGGCAGGCCAACCTAGAATGCCAAAAGCGCCAGAAAGCTCAGTGGGACGACACCTACTTCCCATGTGGTCACAGGAAAAGCATGTGACCCAGAGATAGCAGAAAACGTCCCTAGTCACAGCTCAAGACATGACGCTGTATGACAACTGATAAGAGGTAGGGAACAGAGCAACAGCTATGTGGCAGCTTCTGGAGGACAGAATCTGTATTCCAACATATTCCAAGCAGGAATCTGGAGCAGAAATGGAGGAGACCAAATTCCAAGGGAAGGGATGTGGAGCCAGGATCTCTCCAAACTATGCAACAGCGCTGGAGAAGGAGTTGCGAGGTGTCATTTCCAAGGCAGATGGCTCGACACTCACTGACCCACACCAGAATGCTCGAGGGTGCTGTGCGAGGATTTGCTGTAGATTGCTCACTCCTATGAGAAGCAGCTGGAATAAGCATAAAGGCTGCTTTCAAAGGATGCAAGGGACATGACCACGTCTCTGGCTATTCCCCTCCCCCCCAATGCTAAGATATGGAAGGCAGCATTCGGAAAGAGTTCTCTCTATCTACGAGAAGAGTCACTCCGCGTGAAGGCTATTCATCTGCCTGGCAATCCGACCCCAGCCCCACCCGTTGGACCTTCTCCAATCCGTTCCCGTCTTGGCAGTTGCCACTGGGAGGGGAGTTGTTGCTTCATGCTAAACGATCTGGAGGGGAGGGGGGGAAGACCCGCAGTGCTGCAGCAAGCGGGATCAATGCCCAGGAAGAAAAGGATCCCTGTGAAAAGCTGCTGAGGGGGGAGGGGTGGCGCTAAGGAACTAGTGTGTGGCTTCAGGGGGAGGTTTCAGGGACCGGGACCGCTTAATGTCTGTCCAGAAAGCGGAAGGATGAGGAAGGCGGGTGCCCATGAGAAATGTGCCCTCCCCATCTCTGCCCAGCCTCAGCCTTTCCAAGAAGGCAGCTCTTTCCCAACCCCCAGAGCAGAGAGCAAACAGGGCAGAAGGGGGAGGGGGCAAACCCTTCGGCTCTAAAGGTCCTGATATACAAGATACACTTTGCTGGGAGGTTTTCTAAAGGGCTTGCTGCTTGCATAATCCATACCGATCAATACATAACCATTTGCAGCATGGGGACAATTTTGCTTCCCACCAGCACTAAAGTGGGACATTTCTCCCAGAAGAATCCCTGATCTAGGCATTAAGTGCTACACTTCCAGTTTCCACGCATACCTCTAATACTCCAAGGAACTTCAATCTGTTTCTTCTTAATATCTCAGTCACAGTGACCAAATTCCTCAGGCTATACTAAAATAGTTCTTCAGAACTATTTCTGATTTAAGCATGATACTTTTATTCCTCTGGAGCAGACCGTGGGGGTCAGTGGATCAAGGCTCCAACATGAGCCAGCCTGCCTGCCTTCCTTCCCTCCTTCCCTTTCCTTTTCCTTCCTTCCCTGCCTGTCCACCTTCTATAGGTATACTAGACAAAGAAACTCTCATAGTGATATGAAGGAAGCAGGAAAATAATTCTGGCTGTTGTAACATCACCTAATTGGACATGGATAGATATTTTAATGTTGGTCACACAATAAACATTCCTGCATCTTTCCTCCTTATCTATAGGAAGGGGATTGAAATACACTTCCCATGTCAGACAAGGAGCTCATTATAAATGAGGGAAAATTCAAAGGCATGTGAAGTTCACCCCAGGAGATGGTAAAATCTAGCCCAGTTAAGATGCGCTGCTGACAGGCCTGAAACAGCTGGCTTTAGGAGACCTCGATATTAATTTTCAGTTCCACTTCCATCCATGGATTATTAATTAGGCTTCACCATCTTTGGGCAATTGCAGTGTCTTCTTCCAGAGCTAGCCAACTGTTTCGAAAGGGAAAGCTACATATAGCAGCCATTTGCACAGTTGGGTGCTATTGTCTGGAAGTGATCCAAGGTGCCAAAAATGCTAATAGTATGAGGATTTTACTCTGATAACACTAAAGTGGGAAATGCTTCAGAAAGAAGCGCCAATAATATGCTTTGATAGTCCTCATGGTATGTTGTCCCTGGAGACTGCCTGGTTCTTCATTCAAAATTTATGCTTAATAGGTTTAGTCCTTGCAGAGGATGATGAAGTAAAAGCAGATATTTCTTTTGAGCTCTCCAGCCCCTCCCAGCCATGTAGGTACAAAGATGGCAGCTGCAAAAAGCAACTTCCACTCATACTGAGGTGGCTCAGCATACAGGGTGGGTTCACATACTGCACTCAAGAGCAAGAGAATTCTGTAACGTTGGTAGGTCAAAGGCAAGCATTTACTTCTCCACACTGTGGATTGAATTCCATCGAAAACAGCTTCTTCAGAATCGATTATGAAACCCAAAGTCTGTTTGCTACTTTCAAGGCCCTGATTGGTCAACCTGGTTGCCCACAAACCGCAATGAAAGTCCCTGGGAACTACCTTTTTTTTTTAAGCCTCAGACACAAGTCACAAGTCATACATTTACAATGTCTTTGTGCCTTAAAGAAAAGGGGCTTCTGAAATCAAGGGTCTGGAAGCCAACTGCACCTAATGGTGAATTTTAATGCACAGCCTATAACATCAAGGCAAAACAGACAGCTAACCTGACCAGAGATCCTAAAGGGATCCACTAGGAAAAAAATATCAATGCATCTGGACCACAGGCAATTACTGGCTTAAGCACAAAGACTTTCTCAGCTATCAAGCTTCACTCCAAAATATCTTAGAAAAAAATGCAAGACAGACTGTCTATAGCTTTGTAAATGTAAGCATCAAGATAAGGAAGTCCTCAGCGCAGCTTTCCACATGATAAACCCCTTGTATACTAGACTACAACTTCTTTGAGCTCCTAACCATCCAGCATATTGGTTGAAGCTGAGGTTCTGAATTGTTTTAGCTAAGTTTAATGGACTCCCTACTAGATATACCCAGATTCACATGAGCCAGCTAAGACTTCTGGAGCTAATAAACATTAAAACATTTGAAGAACACCTTATCCAAAGCCAGAATCTTAGGACAATGGTTAGAAATAAATCCCACTCAACTCAGTGAAACTTCTCTCTATAACTTACTTTGGGAAGATTATGCCTTTTTATGAATACCATTCTTAAGTAGCCAAGCTACTTCCAAAACAGTTAAAGGAGCATATTGTACAATGCCTAATGAAGTATAATGAAGCTGGCTTGCGGTGAGGAAGACCCAAAGCAAAGTCTCAGGTGACCATGAAACCTATCAGAATGGGTTCAATCATTATTTCCCACCAATTAAAGTTATTGTGAGAATTGTGAGTAAATTATCTTGAGATCCATGAGAACAAAGCAAATACAGACGCAGTGAAAATAAAGAGATGCACATGATACGATTATGCAGTATCAGAAAGAGCTGGGAGGGGCTGCTATCAATGTGTGAATTCAGAAACATTGAATTGTGACCATGGTGGCCCTTCTCATAAAGCCATTTGAAGACAGAATAGACCTTAGATGACATTTCACCAGTTATTAGAAACTTTCTAGGTTTGTGGGAGCTGTGGCTTTTATCTTTTCTGCAGCATTATTTATAGAATGCTATCAGGGCACCAAGAATCCTGCATGCTGCGAATGTTCTTCCATGCAGGAAATCCACAATGTAGGTCATGACTACTACCTTTGCTTAGCAGGTGCAAATTCTACTACAGGACAGAACTCCAAAGTCCATGCTTTCTAAATGCCCCATGACCTGAAAGGCTATTCACAGGAGAGAAGCACTTGAGAATTTCTCAGGAAAGTCACTGGCCACAATTATGTAACATTTAAGCCAGAAATTAGAAGCTGAGGGAGCAAACTAAAGGCCCGGATTCACACAGCACAACAGACGAGCCAAGGAGGGAGAGAGCGGTCAGAATTTAGCCACTGGTGATGGCTGAAGAAGTCAAATGTGAGGGATACGTGCTCCTTTGCAGCAAACCGAAAGAATGAGCGGGACCCCCAATAGGTTTCACTCAGTAACCTCAGAGGAGAGAGATCTGAGGCCTTCTAGCTGTCAAAAGAGCAGAGCGATGTTACTTGCAATAGGCTGGAGTGTCTGCAGCCGTGCTGTCACACTTTCAAGGAGAAACAAAGGAATGGGTAAAGTTTAAAAGAAAAGGCTGCAATAACATGACGAAGCAAACTCTAATGTCAGGCCCAATTATTCTACCACGTGGGGATTTTGGTTCATGCTGGGAAGGAAAGCCTCCTTTCTCTGCAACCACCTTTCTCTTCTGCACTAAATCCTTCTCTTGTCATTTATGCAGCAGGGCCTGCACCCTTACATAGAATGAACGGCTCTGGGAAAGGAACACAGTACTTTTCTTAAGACAGCTATGCATAAACCTCAGGCCCATCCGACCACCACAACTTCAAGTGACCATGAAAAGACAGCCTGGTTATCAAAGAGAATGAGTAAATTGCTTTTGAACTGTGCACACCAGTGACTTGGGAGAGACACGTGTGCCAGGAGTACGCAGGTTGTATCAGCTCTGCCAGGTTCAGCTTGCCCTGGAAAAGGAAGAACAGGTGCACCATGTAGCCATGAAATGGGCCGGACTGGAAATAGAACAGGAAATTTACAAAAAGCCTTTTTTCCTAGGACTTGGAAGGCTACCAATTTTGTATTTAACTGCATCACGTTAAGGCTCCCAAATAAGAACAATGATAAAGGACAAGGAAAACTGCCTTGGAAGCCCACCTTACTCTTATAGTGCCTATTATTTTATTTCTTAAATGAAAAAAAGGGAGACAGAGAAAGCGACACCGACTTATTTGTTCTGGTTAAAACAGACTGCTGTTTTTCTTTAATTAATCAGTGGGGAACTGCTGGACATTTGGCATTTATGCAGAGGACAAACTTTGCTATATTTAGCCACCCTTTCTTGCAAGCTGCTCTGCATCTCCTTCAAGAGTAGCACATGCTTTCAGTGTTTCAATTTTTACAGTAATTGAGACACAGTTAGGATTGTGTAATACTTTCACAACCAATCATTTCCTCAGATTTCTATCAAAAAAAAGGACCATCTAAGAGGTTTTGGATTCCTGGAATGTTTTTCATAGAAACTCAGCCAAAAAAAAAAAAAGCAAGCAGAAAAGACCAATATGGATTAAACAGGGTCTCTATTTTTAAATGCAGTGAATTAATATGGATCGGGAAAAGTAAACATGCACCTAACGCACTGCATCATTTTTAAGAGCTTAAAAGAGAGGTTTTTATTTTAAGAGCTACATGTTAACTTCTCTTTCACCTTCATAAACATGACCCTTTGTCATTGGTTACTGGAAGTTTCTAAGGGATGCAGGGCCATTTCCCACCCTAAACACTGTAAATTAATATGCACAAGCACAGTAGAAATCATATATTTACAAACTATCTTTCCTAACAAGTTTCCAAAACAGGGAGAACCCAAATTACCACATTGGACTCTAAACAGCAGTTACTTATATGTTAAAGGTCATCTTAGAAGTGTCCTTCATTGATCATTCCACTGATTGAAAGAGCCATACAATTCAAGTGTTTGTGTAATTTCTCATGACTCTTACTAATTCTCCTAAGTGCACCCTGCTTGGAACAACCAATTTTTTCACATACCAATATAAGCCATATTTTATTTATAATTTAAACATACATAAATATAGTTCTTCCAATTGATAGGACACATAACCAGCATCACCCAGAATGACTGACATTGACACAAAGGATAAACATCGAGGTTGCCTCTATCTACATTCATAATCTTTAATATGTTACAAGGCCATAGGTAGCTTTTAGACTGATTTTCTCATAAGGCTGTTCATGCTGCTTGCTCTTTGCAAATTCTTTGTCCTATTCTCAGGCAGGGGGGGATGGGTGGGAATTTTTTCCCCAGAGACCAGTTAAAACTAAAAAGGGGACTTTTCTCTCCTTTGACCTTCTCTTCTAGTAATTAAAATGCACACGTTATAGACAACTGCAGTAGTTGTCTTCTGTTGATATATACACCCTGCAGCAACGCACTGCAATTGTTGTGCAACCTGTCCCCTCCCCCACGCAGGGTCATACAAAGAAAGGGCCGCCCTGTTGTACACAGGCAGCATTCACAGGCATCTCTTGACCACAAAAACACACAACTCTGAGTGAAAGTTCGAAGGCTGGTAACTCAAATCATCGATGGGAAATATACTGAAAGATTAGACGAAACACTGGCCAAATAAACTGGCTTTTTAAATCCAACCACGCTTGGGCTTACGTGAAAACTGGCACATTCTTTGGGGGGAGGGGGCATAAAAAGCAGGACCTTCCGTCTTTCTGACTCATCTCTAAGCAACAGCACCATGGCAACTTTATCCAGCATTAGAAACCTTCTGTGGAAACAGGGTGGTAGGACAGGAGACAACATGCTGGAATGCCAATTTTAATTACCATTTAATTACCTCCAACAGTTGGGGCACAAGAAGCCCTTAGATTTGCACAAAAAACCAGCAGCCCCAAACCCAACCACACAACAATTCTCCTGGTTCTTGAGTGCTGAGGATCACCACTGGATCACCAGTGTTGCCCTTTCGCCAAAAGGAAAGTTGAGGCAACCCCTCCAGTTTTATATAGCACAACCACAATCTGCATGATATTTTCCAGGACGGGAGCAAATTACATCTTTGTTGCATTCATATTTAAACTTGTTTTTCACATACCAATATTTTTTTTAAATTTTCCTTGCATCACTCTGTTTCCTATTATTTAGCACAAGGCTGTTCTTACAGAGGTGAGAAGGAACAGTATTTTGGCCCGCTTGAAACAGGACGTCCCTTATGCATACATGTGCTTCAGTTACAGCTGCTCTTTTCCAAGGAATCTTCTGCATATTTTGAAAAAAAGCTCTGCACTAAGGTTGGCAGCTGAAAGCAGCAACCAGGGAGCCAGATGAAATCTCTTGTTACGCAGCTCTTCTGCTGCTGCTGCTTCACAAAGCCCCCCCCCCCCCCTCCCCTATGTGCAGCTTGAGATCGGCTCTATTCCTTCCGACATAAACTGGGACCCGGCCGCCATTTTAGAAAGGCATTCATACAAGCCAGCACTGCGCTAAACCCTCCAAGAGGCATGTTGTTGTTCTCTCCTCTCTAGCAAAGGGAGGATCAAGGAACAGTTTTCTTCTTTAAAAAAAAGCTGGGCTGCCAAACGATGAATCAGGCTCTATGTTGCTAATCACAGCAAGTACTACGAGACACTCCGCATGTGCGTGTGTGTATGTGGTACATGCATGCATTCCTCAGACACCAATTCAAACACACAAGCAACAACAAAAAAACAACACAAAGGAAAACCGCTAGGAAAGGACCACCTCAGCTCCCACGCAAGGCTTATTTTGCATATGGGAGCTCTGACACTTTAAAACCATTTTCCTATCTACTAGATAATAAGACCAGAATAAAAATCCACTTCTGATTTTGTAACCTGCATGCCCTAACTCTGAATTATAGGGGGGCAGGGGGGAGAATAATGGGAAGCATCAGTTCTAATGTAACAATAAACAACATCTTTGGCACAAAATAAAAATGTATCCTGATCATCAACAAACAAGCCTCCATAAAGGGTAATTTCACTGTCTCTTTCCCCAGATTCACCAGTCAAGCTTGTTCCCCCATGAGGTAACCATGCAAGTCTATTTTTCCCATGATGACTCATTAGGTACGCTCCATAATCTTCCTAAACAGTAGGAAGAAAATTACAAGAAAACTTGCAATCCTCTTAAGTCTTTCACTGAAAATAACTTCAACTGGCCCAGATAGGGGTCAAGAATGATGCACATCAGTATTGCTTCACAATGCCATAATAGGCAAGACCAGAAATAATTATTTAAGACAGATGTTTCTGCAACTGTTATCTAGAATGTGTCCATCGCCACACAAAAGCCATCTCGTCTAGCACCATGTTAGTGCTATTCAGCTACATGCATTTTGTCCAAAATGTTTCTGACTGGGTGATTTTAAAATGCAAAACATGTTTACAGCCAGAAAATATATCACGAAATGCAAATAAGACGACTAAGCTACGGTTTAGTATTAAGCCATCCAGGAAATGTTCCACAGCAACAGAACAAAAGGAAGTTGGATTCAAAAAGGATTTCAGTGTTCTAGTCGCTCAAAGTGGTGCCTAAATATCCACATTCCAGTTATTTCTTTCATAATTCCTTAAGAATAAAAAAACAAAGAACCTCAAAATTGCAGAGCTCAATTGCCAGCTTGCGTGGGAAAAAAAAATTCAAGCAGTTAGTAGTCCGGGATCAAGAGTGTGGAAAGGAAAAAAAAAATAAGAAATTTTGTTTAGCGCGGCTTAGCGTAAAAATGGTTTCCATCACAACCCATTCTTCGAAAATTCCAGTTCACGACATGAAGGCCAGTGCAGAATCTTTGCTCTCCCCGTCTCCTCTCTCTCTCTCCCATCCATCTGCAAAAGGTCTCTAGAGGTGAAGGCTGCACCTTACGAAGTTTTTTGTCCACACTTCCCAAATGCCCCAATGCAGAAAGAAGTCCAGCAGCCTTTCTGAAGAACAAAGCAGCAGCAAACAGCATTGTTGGGGCTTCTTCTCCAGGGGGGCGGGCGAGGGGGGGGGGAGGCTGCAGAAGCAGCCAGATGGTCCCGATGACAGGTTGTCCAGACTGTCTCTTCTTGGGAGGGCTCCCGAGAGGCCCTCTTAAATCCTGGGCCTCGATCCCGGCTCCCAGGCACCTTCCACACACACAGCGGCCTCCTCCTCCTC
>AZIM01001656.1:38808-50340 GCA_000516915.1 Ophiophagus hannah
GGCAGGGCCAGCCAGAGGTGGTATTGGCCGGTTCTCCAAACTACTCAAAATTTCCGCCACCGGTTCTCCAGAACTGATCAGAACCTGCTGAATACCACCGCTGATTTGAAACAAATATCTGTACTGTAAACCCTAAAAAAGCCTTAACATAATATTCAAAATAAAAATGCCAAACTCTTATCCCCACCCTCCAGGATCACCATCATCAAAATCTCTACCATCAAAATTTTATCCATTTCTAAACTATGTATAATTATCAGTGAAGAAAAAGTAGTAAGGTAGGTTTCTACATCAGGTTTATTATAGTTTTCATTTAGCCTAGCTACAAACACAAACACCCAAACACCACACACAGCATGTTCTTCTCATGTAGAAGATTGCTTCCACATGCACAATACACACAAAGAATTGCCAATCAAGGCTACAAAGCAATGCAAACCATCATGACGAGTAATCTCCATTTTCATTGCAACACCAAGATTCCAGACAAATCATATGAGATAGGAAGGCTTTGTGACATTGGGATGAACCATCAATAATAATGTCAGTCCTTAGTTCTAGCTGATCACCTTCTTCCCAGGAACTGGGTAGCCAGATCACAAGTCACCTTGGATTCATTCTGCTATTGATCAATGCCACAATCATGTATAAGTCAATATCCTTCCAATATTTTGTGTTAGACAAGCATATAGACTAGGCATACAATATGGAAAACTGTTGGATGAGGTAAAGAATGCATAAATAGGATAAGTGGTATAGAGACAATAACTGGAGTGTGTAGGCAACAAGGATGAGATTGCTTCTGAAGGACTTCTGGAAGTCCAGGAAATGAAGTAACACAAACAACAGCGGTGGAAAATGAAGCGTAAATATGACTGAACATGCATGATGACATTTGGCAATACATCGTATCAACAAGAGCAGTAAAGCATAAATACTTTTCTGCTGTTACTGCAAGTGTAGATTCTTGACCAGGAAACCTGTTCAGGGTTACCTGTATCTTTTGTGAACAACATGAGAAATTATTCTTTAACAGGTTGCGATCACACATTTGTAGATTATTTGCAGATAAAATCATTCATATTCATACTCAATTGGATGTCAAAATCTTTGTCCCCTGGTTAAAAGAAAAATATAATCCAAGGCCAAAATAAAGAGGAATGCTGGAGGAGGAAACAAGGCTTAAAAATGTGCATTGTTTGGAAGTTACTGTTTGAACAGCTCAGTAAGCTAATCCTAGCAAATAGTGCAACGTTTCCCATTAATATGAAGAGGCATTTCCAGCTTGGTGGGGTTGGACATTCTAAACTAGTGATTGCGAGCCTATGATATGACATTTTGGATGACACATCAGCATTCATCAACAGGTGACACAACTATTCCCAAAAGCATGCCATGAGATTTTCAGAGTCTATGGAGGCCACACATAAAGGATGGGATATGTTCTTATGCAGCTTCTGAAGTCGCGTGAGAGGGCAGTCCTCTCAGGCATCTTACAGAGCTTCTGCAAATCATGCAAGAACGACGTGGACTTTCACATAGTTTTGGAGGGGGCAGAGACTGGAAAAGTATTCTCTGAAAATGCTTCAAGGTAACAAAGGCCTCAGCTGTCTCAATCTGTCTGTATTTTTTTAAAAAAACAAATGAATACAGGTAGTCTTCAATTTACAACCACAATTGAGCCCAAAATTTTGATTGCTAAGCAATTAAGTGGCTTTTGTTCCATTTTACAACTTTTCTTGCCACAGTTGTTCACTGAATCACTGAAATTGTTAAGTTAGTAACAATTAGTTACTAAGTGAATCCAGCTACCTATTGACTTTAGCTTCACAAAAGGTGATCATATGATCCCATGATATTGTAACTGTCATAAATATAAGTCAGTTGCAAAGCATCTGAATTTTGATCATGTGACCATGGGGATGCTGCAAAAGCCATGTGAAAAACAGGGATGTCACTTTTTTCAGTGCCATTGTAACTTCAAAAGATCACTAAATGAACTGTTGTAGTCAAGGACTATCTGTAGATAAAGATTTGTTTCCCTTTTGTTCAGTGGGAGAATGTGTGTGTTTGACACGTTCGCCATCACTACTCTAATCCAAACAGCAACTAAAATAAGCAATGTTCAATGCAAGCCTTATGCTGATATAAACAGCAAGCATAGCAATTTCAAGCTGGAGAGCTTTTATTGGACAAGTTGTAAATCTTGAGGCAGGGAGAAGGGCTGGCTATTTAGTCAGTGAGAACGAAACAGGAGAAGTTGCTTGCCTTGTAATTACATCTACTGCAGCAAGCTAGGAGAGTTCAGAGGCAAGAATACTGAGATAATTGTTCAAGGCAACCCATAGGCTGAAGCACCAGAAAGTTGTAAGAAAGCCGATACGGAAGTTGAAAGATGTGCTTGCAAGGCAAAAAGCAGAAAGTATCTAGAGCAGAGCATTAAAGGAAGACACACCTGGAAATAAGAATGGATCCAACAAGAGAAGAAGATCTGGAGCATACTTTTAAATAGTCACAGTTCCTGACTGCACTTAATTAGAGTTAATGCCCATTTCCCTGAGGAGCCTCTTTAACTGGTGATGTGATTTAGGATTTGGCATTCTTCCCAAAGTCTGCCTCTGACTCCTTACTACTGAACTAGCTGTGCTGAGTCAGTGCTATTACAGGTAGTCCTTGAATTACAACAGTTCATTTAGTGACCCTTCAAAGTTACCTCACTGAAAAAAGTGACTTATGGCCATATTTCACACTTACAACTATTGTAGTATCCCCACGGTCTCGTGAACAACATTCAGATACTTGGCAATGGGTTCATATTTAGGACAGTTGCAATGTCCTGGAGTCATGTGACCCTCCCTGATTGTGACATTCTGATCAGCAAAGTCAATGGGAAAGTTAGATTCACTTAACAACTGTGTTCTTGACAACTTGACAAGTGCAGTGATTCACTTAACAATTGTGACAAGAAGGTCATAAAATGGGGCAAAACTCAACAAATGTCTGACTTAGCATCATAAATGTTGGGCTCAATTGTCGTTACATTTTCTAAATGTATCGATGTAATGAATTCCTTATTTTCAGAAGCTCTTCATATAAAAACACGCAGGGATGTGAACCTAATTTTCCTCCGTCTACTTACTCAGGTTTTAAATTATTCCATGACCAATGCTAATTACTAAACATTATGAGATGCCATTCAAAACATACATATTTTGGGTATCCATGCTTGAAGATTCATTGCAAATCTTAAACTAGAGCAGGGGTGTCAAACTCAATTTTATTTAGGGTCGCATTATGGTTGTGTTTGACCCTGGGGGGCGGGGGGCATGGTCAGGGTGCATGACATGTCACTCATGTTGGGGGCACCTGTAGTGGCCTGAGTGTTCTGCCAGTGAAAACGGAGCTCGGGAGGGCTGCACACAGCCTGCCCGAGCTCCATTTTCACTGGCAGAGGCACCATGGGCCAGCCCTTTGCTGTTTCCAGGGTGGCCCCGCAGGCCAGATCTAAGCACTCCGTGAGCTGGATCCGGCCCGCAGGCCTTGTGTTTGACACTCCTGAATACAGCTTAAGTATTTTGCTCATACAAGTTTACTTGGGTCAAAAGGCTGAAGTATCATAGTACTGTAATGCATAATATACATCTATGTAATTGTAATATCAGCATTTGTTTTTAAATGCATGTCAGGCTTTGAAATGATTATCAAAAGTTTAAAATGTTGTATGAGCTATCATTATTTAATCTAAATTCCAAGTTTTAAAGCTGTAACCTTAAAAATCGTCGTTTTTTGCTCCTAACTTCAAGAAGGACAGTAGAGTATTTACAAGGAAGAACCCAACAATTGGAAGCAGAAGAAGGAACTTCTGCAAAAAAAAAAAAAACAGCAAAGAACAATCTGTGCTTATGGATCTCCTGTTTGGCATCTTTTCCAATGCACTTGTACTTTTTCTACTTTGGACAAAGTGATTTAACAAAACCTTCACCATAACACCTTGGATTAATTTGTCTTGCTATGCTGAAATTTGACTCTTTTCTCCACCTCCTAACTATTCACTGAAAGTCCTGATCTGTTTCCTTTTTTAAAATTTTCTATACAAGAAAGCAGCAAACCCACTGGACACAGAAGTCATGTCTATGCTCTTTTAGTATAGCATTGATGTCTAGTATTATATAAGATGGGGGATCAATAATTTCCTGTAAAACGATTAAAGTGCTTAAACATTATTAAGTAGCATTAACATTAGATCCTCCCATGTTATGTAGTGTATCAGGCAGCAAGGGATCTCCACTATTTTTGATTTTGGGTGAGTACTTCAGCATCTTCCCATGTGATGTTTAAAGTCTTTAAGTCATCTAT
Organism: Ophiophagus hannah; assembly: GCA_000516915.1. Lineage (NCBI taxonomy): Eukaryota > Metazoa > Chordata > Lepidosauria > Squamata > Elapidae > Ophiophagus > Ophiophagus hannah. The sequence continues at coordinate 43,165 of AZIM01001656.1, forward strand.
GAACATTCTGCGCCATGTATTTTTAAAACATTAATTTATATTAAACATTAAATTCAAGGAAATCTTAAAGATATCCTATAGTTCTTAGGATTGATATAAAGGATGATATAAAGGATGTTGATTTATTTATTTATTTAGTGTATGACACGTTAGCCAAGGATCACGCGGTGGCTGGCTGCTTCTGTAAAAGAAATTTTTTTCAGGTGGTGTTATCTTTACCCGCGGGACACCCAAATGCCAGTAGGCATTCATTCAGGGGAGGCTCCTCCTTTCTTTCTTGTGTCCCCTGCATTGTTTATTCACTCACAGGAATTGAACCTCCAAGCTTCCTACCTCAGCAGTGCACAAGCCCAGCATCTTACGTGAGCCACCATGGGGCCCCAAAGGATGTTAAATCAGTACCATATATTCCTAGTGATTCCTGGAACTGGGATGATACTACCTTTTCAGCTACTGCCACACTGAATTTTGAGTTGGGAACAATGAAGGTGCAAGCTCAGAAAGTATCATGAAAGCATAAACTGCTAAAATCCAGATAAAAGTTCAACAGATTTAGTGGCAGACTTAAACTGAAGGATTAGTGACTTTTAACAACTGAGGACAGACTCTAATCACCCTAATGAGGAGAAATTTTCTGACAGTGAGAACAACCAACCAATGGAACAGCTTGCCTTCAGAATTTGTGGGAGCTTCATCACTAGAAGCTTTCAAGAAGCTTTCAAGAAGAGACTGGACTGCCATCTTTCAGAAATGGTGTAGGGTCTTCTGCTTGAAGGTCCCTTCCAACTCTGTTAATCTGAATCTAATGAAGCATCACAATGAAGGACTCTTCAGGGCTCATATAAGTAGTCATCAAATTATGACCACAATTGAGGCCAAAATTATCATTGCTAAGGGAGATAAGTGAGTGCCCTATTTTACAACCTTTCTTGCCACAGTTAAGTGAATCAATGGAGTTGTTAAATTCGTAAAACAGTTGTGAAGTGCATCTGGCTTCCCTATTGACTCTGCTTGTCAGAAAATCACAAGGTGATCACATGACCACAGGTCACTGCGACTGTCATAAATATGAGCCAGGTGGCAAACATCTGAGTTTTGATCACATGACCATAGGGATGCTGCAATTGTTGTAGGTGTGAAAAATGGCCGTAAGTCACTTTTTTTCAGTGTCATTGTAATTTCAGATGGTCACTAAATGAACAGTTTCAAGTCAAGGATCACCTGAACTGGTGACATGAGAAAGGCCTCAAGCAGGAGCATAAGCTACAGTAGCTTTGTCATACAATGCTCCAAGCCAAAAAGTTGTTTCTGTAAAATTTTGTTCTTCATGGAATAAAAACAGGCTTAGTTAGCAAGTAAGCTCTACACCAGGTATGCTTCAATTTAGCTCACACTCTGAGTGATCTGTAGATAAGATAGCAATAGAATGAGAGCAGCTTTACCATTGTAAATTACCATTTACTAATACCAGGGCATTGTTACAGGATTTAAAAGACTACAATTACACAGGTAGAACAAATCATAGTGGATGTACATTATCAGCACCAAATTGAAAGATGTTAACTGAATGGCAAAGGCCAAGAGATTCATTCTACTTCCACGGTTGCACATTTTTAAATATTACAGCAAGGCTTTTGTGCACACACAAAAAAGGGAATTTCTGTAAAGCTGCTGATTAAAGGACACTCTTTTTATGTCAAAAGAATCCTATCAATTGTCTCCTGGAACTTGAGTTCCTGCTTCAATTCTAACTGTACAAGTGCCCTCTTGAAACCAATCATGAACCTCGTTGCTTATTCCCAGCAAGGTTTTTTAGGCATGCATCCAAGGCACCATCAATTCCATGCTGTACCAAAACGGAACAATGATTAGAAACAAGCATGTACCTGCATGCATTACCCTTTGCCACCTGAAAAACATTTTGGTCAATATCTCATTTGTCCCTGAAAGGGCTACCAATAAAGAACCTCTTATTATAGACTCAACTCAAGGTCTTTGCTGTAGGTTTGGCTCACCAATTTGTTCTATTCTTTACGATTTGTGTTTCAACAGGGAGCAATTATTTTAAAAACAAATCTCTATACTGCTTCTCATGAAAAGTAATCCTGGAGAGGCTTACAATAAAAATAATGAAACTGCAATAAAAATTATTGTATTGAAAGTGAATGTTAGAAAAAAATAATGGCCAATGCAGTACAAAAATTTGGGGATTGGACCGATTGGTATTGGGAACTGAACTGCAGAATGAAAACATAAAGAAGACCAGGCCTAAGTATTTCAAACTTTGAAAGAGTTAGGAGGCTGGATAACTAGAGTTAGAAGTAAACATATTACATTATAAAAACTATAATGCACATAATCTACTTTGTAAGCCAACATTACTTTAATTCTGAAGGAATAGTGACCACCGATTTTCATCTCAGACACTCAAAAACATGGAAGATTGCTTTATATAGGTAGTCCTCGACTTACAACAGTTCATTTAGTGACTCTTCAAAGTTACAATGGCATTGAAAAAAGTGACTTATGACCTTTTTTCACACTTACGATCATTGCAGCATCCCCATAGTCACCGTATCAAAATTCAAATGCTTGACAACTTGACTCATCATATTTCTGATGGCTGCAGTGTCCCGGGGTCATGACGACCTTCTGACAAGCAAAGTCAATGGGAAAGCCAGATTTACTTACCAACTGTATTAACAAGTTCATCTAACAAATATGGCAAGAACAGTTATAAAATGGGGCAAAATTCACGTGACAATTGCTTCCCTTAGCAACAGACATTTTGGGCTTGTAAGTTGAGGACTACCTGTACTAAATCAGATATTAAATATGAAATGTCTAGGATATGCTTATTTTGCTCTACCCTCAACTGAAAACCAGAAGACAATGTCTAAGGTAGGTTACACCCTGTGCCAGATCTATAGGAGGGATGGCTATCAATATACTATCAACATTACTATCAAAGATCTAGATTACACTTTGAAGCTAGAGTTATCTATGATCAATCAGCAGAGTAGGCAGGGTTGAAATGTCTGGATTATTTCAACCTCTATCTGTGGGATTCCCTTTTTCTGTAGAGACTAAACAACAATCCCACTCACAAAAGAAAATTTCAGTGTCTTAGGGGTAATGTAGATACCTAAAGTTTTAGCCACTGCTCCACTTCATCTGTTTGCTCCTTTCATTCTGTTAAAAACAGAAAGGAAAGTAAACAGAATCCCACGGATTGCAACAAGAAAAGCCAATCAGATGGTTTTTAAAGATTCTTTAAAAAAAAAAGACAATTCCTAGATACTAGAAGATTCAAAACAATGTGGAAGAAAAACTTCTTGAGTTAAGAACAGAATTTCAGTAGACATTAATCTTTATCCACCCACCTGCTACCTCCTCAATTTAAATTTGACACATCCCCATTTACTGGGGTTTAATCCCAACAATTGTACAAAGAGCTACTGTATTCCGGAGCAGGTCACCAACTGGTGGTCCGTGGGCCACTGGTGGTCCGCGAGAAAATTTCGGTGGTCCACAGAAAAATTATTTGCATTTTTTATACTGCACTAAATCAGGGGTCCTCAGACTACGGCCCCTAGGCAGGATACGTGCAATGAATGTTTGTGTTGCTGCAAAGAGTCTCACCCTTCGGGTCTTTTTGTGTGGGTCAGAGGGAGGGCAGAAATTCTGACTTGGGGTCTGCTTCAGCCTCCTGGTGTGGGGCTTTGGGTGAAGGCTGGAAGGAAGTGCCACTGGTGGCAAAGAGCCGCAGGGCCTTGTTCCAGTGAGATTGCATCATGGCCTGCAACTGGCTGACCATCTCAGCCCTCTGAGCTTCCAGGCACTGGTACCTGGCCTTGCACTCCCACAGGTCTTCTCTCTGCTTGCCTATGCTCGTAGTCCTCAGTGAGGTACTTCTGCTGAGCCTCCTTGTCACTCAGATCCAATTTGAACTGAGCCAGCTGTTAGCTGTTTTGCCAACTCTTTCCGTGGTAGCTGCTTAGCTCCAACAACTGCTTCCTTTTGGGGTCCTAAGGAGTCCAGGCAGGCAGGCAAGGAGTGGCTAGGAGGAGAGGAGTGAGTAGAGACTGGTGAGGCACCTGACGTGAGTGACATCGAGTTGGCCATGCCCCCCCAGTCACATGCCCACCTAGCCACGCCCACCCAGCCAATCATTAGGTGGATCGTATTAGTGGTTCATGGGATTTAAAATTATGAATTTAGTGGTTCCTGAGGTCTGAAAGGTTGGTGACCCCAGTTCTGCAGCATGGCATTACCTGCAGATAGTAGAGAACTGAGAATGTGGAAACCACCTGCTCAGAGAGACTGAGGATTAGGATTGGTAATTCAACTTGCTTGCCAATTTGCTTGTGCTTCATTGTACATGTAAAGAGATGACATAAAACTCTTAGCATCCAAGAAACACAGTCTTTTCACAAGGACTATGGATTTGACTCTGCAGTCCTAGTCCTAGGTTGTCTCCATTTCTTTGAGCTAGTGCCAGGTAGAAATAGAGCAGCGCCAGATAGAAATAGTACAATCACTGCCATGAACATCTATTATACTATTGCAACATGCCCTATAGAGGTTATTTTCTTTGACAAGTATCTTGAACTTGTAATTGGTATAAACTATAGCTACACTATTAATAGGTATTAGGTACTGGAATTACATTATGCTGTAATGAAACTCTGCATTGATTGCTAATTGCTTACTGGTTTATAAGTATTCCACTACGATTTGCATATTTAAGACTTAAAGCTGATTTTCAGGCTTCTGCATTGCTTCCATTCTTTTACTATTTAAAATATATGTAAGTATATACACTTCATCACACTTTTAAAAGCAATCAGAATTAATTATATATTTTTGATCATTTGTATTTGATCATTTTTTAATCAAACATTTACAATGCATTCAATATCCCAATATTTGAATTGCTTGTATCTATTTCATGGGCTTATTTATACACTACTTTTATGAAGTTGCTTACTATAGCTCCATTAGAATGTTTTAAACTACCTTTCCCATAAGTAACTCCAGCATTGCTAAAATGCAAACAAAGTTGAGATTTATAGATCAAAATATCTAAAAGTCATCACAGTGAGAAGGATACAGTACATGTATACACATTCTTGAGATACATTTGTTAAAAACCCTTGATCATCTATTATATCAATTGCAATTACCTTGAAATTCAATACCTTTCTAGTGACTGAGATCTAACCTCTTGTATTTTTGTTTCAAATTCCAAGTTTGTTTTTCTTACAAATATCAGAAGCATTAAAATGAAGGTTCCAATTCTTATCATGGATTATATTTGGATCCTATAGTGGCATATCTCTTACATAACAGTACTAAGAGCTGGGAAAATTGCAGAAAAATTTGACCCTATGCCAGTATAATTCATACTTCTTTCTTTGGTATTTAATCAAGAATTGCCTGAAGAGTACATCCTAGCAAAATTGAAAAGTTGTACAGTTTTTTGTAATGACTATTACATTTTTAAAAGTATTAACTGTATGGCATGAATCTTGAATTAAACTTTAATTCACTCTTTCTCAAACTGATTGCATTGCAAACAATGATCTTAGGATGCCTGTATGTTCACAAATATACTTTAAAAAGATTTTCAAAAAATCAAAATAATAGATTTTTACTTCTGTAGGATTTATAATATCAAGGTAAAACCCAGATCTTTGTGTAGTTTTTGGTTCTTACGATTTTCTTTCATACTTTTACTTACCAATATCGCAACAGTTGCTATTAATCCTTCATTATACAATACGCTATACAGTATAATAAAACATTGTAACCATTATGTGTTTTTGCTTATAAACAATAATTATTAACTGAAATGAATCAATTCAAGAGAAATTTCATTTAGGGAATGACAAGGAAAGCTTCCTTCTTCAGCATTTTATTAGTATGGCTTCTTCCTGCTTCATTAATCTTAATAAAGCAAGCAACCAGACAACCAATAATATTATGTGTAAACCAACATGAATGTTAGAACTGGCTGAATAAATCACTTAGAAGAATCCTTTGGAAGCAACATGAATATAACAAGTACAAAAAGCAAGATAGCAAGAACCTTTATCTGTTCCAATTTAGGTGCCAATTATGTATTTTTAAGTTTATCTCCCTTGGCCACACTGACTATAAATTAGGAGATTTGACGACAATGCATCTAGAAGGCACTGAGTTGGGGAACTCTGCATTTAGCCCAAGTACATGACATAATGAAATAACAGGACAGTTTTAGCTTAATAAATTCATTCCAGCTGCAACTCTAAGTTTATCATTAGCAGTGGTTGCTTTCAAGTAGATCTATGAAAAGAATCCTTAATCACTGCAGGTTGAAAAGACCACATTATATGGACATTAACGAAACCTTGGGGGATTATGAAATCAAATTCTTGGATCAAAATTAATCAGTTTCTTCTGGCTGAATGTCACTCCTCTCTCACTCAAATTTACTCCAGCCAAACACTCAGTAACTAATGTCAACTGGGATGTGATTGATTATCCACACCTGTTACTACCCAGAAGCATGCAGTCCACATGCAAGCTCACACCAAAGAATGACATTCCAATCCTATCAAAACAAAGGAAGTGTGAACGGGTCAGCTCCTATCACTGTCTGAAAAATAAGGCGCCTGAAGAAGCGTGGTGTTAAGAGGCAGAGCTGTTGTGTCACGTGGTCTGCGTTGTACTACCTTGTCGCCAGATATGGTGGGAGCTCAGCAGCAGCCCACCAACTGTTCCGTTCAGGTGGCTTTTGCAAACCGGTACGGAAAGCTTCCTCTTCTCTTAGTCAAAACGTTTCAGCGGATCTACATTTAAACAACGCACGTTTCACGCAGCTGCTGCTTCAAGTTTTAAACAAGGGTGGCGCAGGATGGGCGGCTCAACGGTAAAGAAGCACTAATTATTCTGCACTCACTCAAGACGACCGCCCCCCTCCCCCTCTGCTTCACCTGGTCTTCCCAGCCTTCAAAATACCCTGAAAACTATTCCAAGCGTCAGTTGAAAGCCCCTGGAGACAGACTCAGCCTACTCTCCCATCCCTTCTCCCCCTGAAAGCAAGAGGATCTTACGGGACTTCTGGAGAAAAGACACCCACAAGACCGCGCGCAAAGTTAAAGGGCAGGTTTCTCTCTCTCTCTCTCTCTCTCT
>AZIM01001656.1:310104-324327 GCA_000516915.1 Ophiophagus hannah
TATAAATGCGAATTAAAAAAAAAAAAAGCATATTTTGTCAATGTAAGCTATCTTAGCTATTCTATACTGGATGCCTTCCATGTGGATGGACTTCCTCCCAGAATTCTTGGCAATGGCTATATTGATAGGGGAATTATGGAAGATAAAGGCTTGGGCATTAAATACAGAAAAGACCTACAATTTTTTAAAGGTAAGAAACAGTTCATGAGGTTGGAATTGAAAACAGCCACATCCAACGAAAACGATAAGATACAAGTGGTATATTTTTTATCCAACCAACTCACTCATTCATTTTCCAAAATGTTCAAAGAATGGAAGTTGCATGATGGATTATGGCCAATTCCATTTTTGCCAAGAAACGGAAACAGCAAGCACGGTAGTTTACAGTTTATTTAAGCACTTCTCTGCTTATTCGAGATGTAAATGGGACATTCATTTTGAGCTTTATTTTATATTTAATTTACTTACCTCAAAATCTTGATATTGCTCCTCAGACAAGGATTTCTTTGCAACTACAAGAACTCTTAATCCTTCTCTCGCCATGTTACCACACTATAAAGGAATACAGACACATTCTTATAAGCTAATCTGCCATTGGAAATAAACATTAGCATGATAATTGTCCCTGTTCTTTTCAGAGAGCAGAATTAAAAAATTCCAAAATTATGGAATTGCACCATAATATTAATATTACAGTTTTGTTGACCAAGTAATAAAATTCTACTGTAGTTTAAAAGTCAGCTTCAAAATAATGGTTACAGTTTTATATCAAAGGCTAACAATCCTTTCAACCCCAAAATCTCACAATATTTTGACTATTTTACCTTAAAATGTTATTTGATTTTTGGTGAGAAGGCTAAACTAAGGTGAAATCTCAAATGAGATCTGGATTTTTTTTTTAAATGTAAAAACTTGGTTGAGCTTGCTAGAATCTCATGTGATCTAGCAACCTTCTAAAATTTTACCAAAAATATAATTAAATTCCAGCTTAATTTTGGAGAATAATCACACTATTACCAGTGGTACTGATGCCCATGGATGCCCACGTTTTGCATAGTGTTTCAATCTTAAGTTTCTCCCATGCAGGACCATGTAAAATATTTTTCTTCATTTTTTGCTGGGACAGCTAAATGATGGGATAAGTTGCAAAGACCATTCTAATAAGGACAGTGTTCGTCCTGACGCCATTTTGGGAGCATCTTCAGGGCTGCCACAGCAAGGCCGGTTGGAGCTGTGGGAATGTGATAGGGGAGGTAGAGTTAGCTGGGGATGTGTAGCCAAAATAACATTCTTTCTTGTGGGAGCCAAGGACATTCTACCAGATGTTGGAGAGGCATGGACTGAAGCCAGCCAGGATTGGGGCTGCAACCTGATTGGACCATGTGATGGATGTGTGACCTGGGGGAAAGAACTTTGGGGTTTTGATTTGGGTGGGGAAAACCTTGAGTTCTTCAGAGTCTAGTTTTCCCCAGATGTACCAATATGACATGCCAAATAAATCTATACTTTGAGGAATATGCCTGCCTTGGAGTTTTGATTCCATTGGGTGTGTTAACTGGAACCCTGACAGACAGTCTACATAAGCAAGTTGCATGAAATACATCTGCAGGTTCAAGATGTGTATATGCACCTCACCATTATGCACACACATTGCCCTACTTTTGCCTTTCTATCTATAAGTAGAACATATATCCTCTCTCTCCTCTCCTGTTTGCAGATGGTCTTTTCTTGCCTTCAAATGATTTGATTACTATTCCCACTACGCCACAGTGGCCAGCCAGGCAAATGATGGAAGTTGCAGTACAACAGATAGGAAGGTTGCCAGGTTAGGAAAGGCAGAGTTGTATCATCAGGAGCATTCAAAGAAGTCTCTGAATTCAATTTCATACTTCTAATGAGAATTTCATACTTGCAAATGTAAAATAAGTCACAGCATTGAGAATGCTGTTCTGTACCTCTTCCTCTAGCCAGTCATTGTACTGAACAATGCCTGCCATAACCACATCCGCCCCTTTCATGTAGAATGTTATTTCTCCTGTAGATTCATCCTGAAAGAGACAGAAAACAGGGAAGAGGAAAGAAATTATTTGACAAAGGGGAAAAAAATCTCAGGCTCCCTGTTTTAGTACAAAGATACAGATATCTATTCATAAAATATATAATGCATCAATTTAATGTCATTTTGTGTTATCCTAAAAATGCCTAACTTGAAGAACCATAAATCAACAAAGAGAAAATTGCTGTGTTCAAATAATATAAGGTAGCACAATTCAAAAAATGGTAATGTTCAAAACATGGAAAAAATGGTAATGTTCAAAACATGGCTTTAAAGGGGTCAGAGCACCAAAGAAACATTCTGTGTCGTTGCAAGAAGAACAACGTGGAATCTTAGCAAGCAAAAGTTAGAAGAATGTATGACAGCTTTCTACTATGAATTGCTATCTTCTTCCCTCCCCAATTTGCACAATGTGAAGGAGTCAGTTTGATACAGGGAGTATCTTTTATAAAAAGACTATTGTACTATCATTCTATTTTTAAAAAGAGGGGACATTCATGAAAGGTTCTTATTCTTCCCTGCCCACAAAGTATATAATGGTCCTCCTTTTGATCAGATCATCCTTATGCAACTATTTAAAAAAAAAATAGGTGTGCATATGTGATTTATGTACTATCTTGTTTGTTCCTTAATATCTACATCTATTTGGTCTGGGTATTATCAGTTTCTAAGATACATTTATCTTGAAAAACAATTAATTAAATTGCAACTTTCTTCCATTACTTGCAAGGCTGTCATATAGAAAATGAAATAAATTTTCTGTTTCTCCAAAGAGTATATCCTACAGTAACAGGTTAAGATTACAGGACATAAGACTTGTTCTAAGGGCTGGAATTTTTTGTTTATATAAGGTGTCTGGCAATAGAGACGATAATTTTGGAAGTAGAAAAGCTTTTATTGAAGATTACTGAAGATTAGCAGCTGTGTGGCCACTTATGAAGAGCGGAATAACTATGAACTTCTAATTTCACTGTGCGGATGGATTAAATAGCCTCTGAACTCCTTTCTAATTCAGTGCGTCTAACAACTAACACTAACAATCAAACGAAGTAATAAATCTGCGTATGTCCACTAATAATTTATACTTGAAGCAAGTGCTCCAATGATTGAATATTCCACCATAAACCAAACTCCAAACTCTCCACATATAAAATTAGCATATCAAGGAAATCAATTCTACCCTAGCTTTTTGCTTGACCTGTTAATTTTCTTTGTGTCTGAACAAAATAAACAGAATTTGATGATGTAAGTTCCACCAAGAAAAGAGAATGGATTAGTTTTCTCATCTTCTGTTTCTGTTCTATTTAATGACAGGTGTTACTGGCTGAAGTCCCAGGCTGAGGTCAGGTTCCCACTGTTCTGCAGGGAGAAAGGCCACTGCTTTTTCCTCATTCCAGCCATTCTCATGCAAAGGATAAAATATTACACTAATTCACATTTAGGTTTAAGATACATACATGTACATTATCTTTTTTAAAAACAATAATCCCTTTGAAATTGGCGAGTATTAAATCACAGGATTAAGGCTGTAATCCTATACTCACCTATCTGGAATTAAGTACACTGAATCCAAATAGAATATTGAGAGAGAGAGATTTATTAGTTGGTCTATAAATAAAGAATATGTATACTGTTCAGATCTGTAGGCTCAGCTTTTGAGCACAAGTTCTACAGCTGGACTGATTTTGTTTTCCTTCTCCCTCCCCCCAAATGATTTTCAGCCACGAACACATTTTCCTTCTAAAATCTTTGGGATTTCCCCAGAGCCATTGTGGAACAGTGATTAAGATGTTAGATAACAACTGAAGAACCCAGTTCAAATCCATCCTTATCCATGGAAGCTGATTGTCAGTCAGCCAGATGAAAAAACAAACCCAGTGAAGTTAATAGAAAAGACTTGATGCAAATCCAGGAAGATTATAGTATCTCAACAACATAAACAGAGTGAAAAGAGGATAACCAGCCAAAAAAGTTCTGGAAATCCCTAAAAGTTTAATAGAAGCTGGAATGGGACAAAGTGCCACAAATCTCATTTTTTTACAACCTCAAAAACCTCTGCTCACAATTAACTAATATTGTGATCACAGTTCCATAATTTTGAGAAAACGCAGGAGGCACATAGTGTAAGTTTTTAGGCTTAATCAAAAGCCAAAGAATCTCTTCCTGCCAAAACCAAGGAGGGGAAAAAGAGAAAATCCTGGTCATGATCAAACGTCTGATAGGACCCATCTACTTTGCATTATTGCCCTGACCATTATTCCTCCCAAATGGTAGATGCAGACCCTAGGTTCTCTTTGTGTGTTGGAAAGAAAAGAAATTAAATTTGGTGTTGAGACTTGTGCTTGTAGACATGCCTTCTGTAGAGATGAGCATGGCTGATATCTCAATAGTATGTGATTTAACACTGAGACCAAACATAAAATCTCTCTCCTCCACTCCTCTACTGTAGAGTAGACCTATTAAAGAACGAGGATGATTTCCTTCTTCAGATGAAGAAAGGATTAAGGGGACTTCCCTCCCTTATCCTGCCTGGTTTTTTATTTTTTAAAACATTTATATGAACTTGATCAACGATCTTCTTTAGCACTGTAATATCTTGAGGCTGGAAACCAACACCAAGATAAACACCATAGCCTTATTTATGCCAGTGGCTTTTACATATGGCAGTGGCACATTATTGTCATCTTTGACAAAAGGATACATGACAATGAAGTCATGTGTCAATGCAAACTTCCAATTTCAAATCCAAGGGTGCCAGGGGAAAAAAAACACCTTAGAATATTTCCAACTCAAATTAAGATCAATATTTGTGCATTACATGTTGAAACTGTTGAGATATGTTTTAATAACTTTTTGATAGGAAACTAACACGAAAGTCCATTTCCTGTAGCACAGAACTACTTTTACGAGCGTTTAGATCTTTTGTCCAATATAAATATCATATCAACTATCTCCTTGCATTAGTCATTTCCTCTCACCAAGTTCAGTAGGAGGTTAGCACATTCCCATGATATGGCACGATTACAAGTATAAATCTGCAGAAAGATTTGCCAGTTGTATTGTTTCTCAACCACATCTTTTTCCACCATAGTCTGATTTTGGGCCAAGGTTCAAAGGCCTTTCCCTCCCTCCCCCAACTCCTACTTGACACATGACAATAGCAGTTTCTGAGTTGCAACCAAAAAAAAAAATATTCTCCATTCCAACTGCTCAGAAGAAGAGAGACTGGAAAGTTTTTGTGGTTGAACAAACAGCTACCTCCCTACCAATAAGAGGCAGCAACTGTCTTATTTGCCTAGTTATAACAGTTGGCTATAACAGGATCTCTGGAATCAGATACTATGAAAGCGGATAAATCTTTAACAGCCCGCTCTTAAGAAGAAGATGCTACAAAACTCAGGAAGAGGGAGATTGCTAATTGTTTTACCATTTGCAAGGCAGCTAGAGAATCTAGAAAAGGTATTTGGCCTTTTTAAAACTCAGCCACAAAGTTATAAGTAAAACAAACACGATCCAACATCTTACTACTAACAGTATTCTTGTATGTGAGACTTGCCTATCCTTTCCCCTTTCTATTTTTCCGTATCACATACATCAACATGTTATCTCTCAATATTTTCATCCTCTTAAACAAAAAAAACTGTCCCAATTTATGCACGCTTATGTAGGAGATACATCGTAGTTACGATTTGGAAATTAGGAATAGAAATGTAGGAAAAAGAAGATTCAGAAATATCAGCCTCTCTGAACCTTCTCTATAAGATGGGAGTTTTCTTATGGCAGAAAAAAATTTCAATGGGCATTTTCCCCACTGCTGGAAGTCTCAATAAGAATTGATTAACTTGGTAAGAATTATAATAAAATTCAAGAGGATGGAGTTACAAGGTAGATCAGATTCTTCCAATGGGTCTCTAGAAAATTTGCAGTACTTTTGGAGATAAATTTTTGACCCCTAATTCATTATCAAGAACAGAGTTTTAATCTGAGGAAATGAAAGCAGCTTGGAAAAACAGGCAGATATTACTATTTTTTGTATAGAATGACTATGAGCTCCATTCTGTTCAAAACATTTTAATATTAAGATTCTAGAGGAGTGTTTTAGCAATCATTCCTAACTATTCCCATTATGCAGACCACAATTCCATCAACAGTTTCTGAAGAGCAATATATAAACCAGGGATTAGGAAAAGGATGTCTCTACATATATGGCAATGTGTAACACACACGTCCATACGTTAATCTTAAATTTAAAACAAAAAAAAAGGGATATGAATCATTTACAGGTAATTATATATTCTGCACCAGGCTCTGCTTTATAAAATATCTTAATAAAAAAATAATAACGATACATCTAGAGCAGCACTTGAATACCACTGGCATTGACAAAATCTCCATGTGTCAATTGCAAAAGGCATCTTTACTAGGAACAGCTTACATCCTGTGACAATATCATTAACCTAATTAAACAACAACATCTGCCTATCCCAGATCCTTGGGAAGGACTTGTTAGGGGGTTAAAAATGCCAAACCCAGTCTAAATATTTGGCTGACTGTATAACCAACCAACCACAATAATAAATGGATTCCTAAAACCCTGAAATCTCACCCCAATTTACAGAGAATGCTTCTCCCCATGTGCTTATCCATCTTACCCGAACAATAATCCCCATTCGTTTACTTTCGTATGTGAAGGGGAAAATCTGGAGGATGGTATAATTTAGAATGTGGCCACCAGGAGTCCTCAGCTGCACAGAAGCCTGGTCTCTTCCAACCAGTGTCAAGCCAACACTTTCTGTCCATTGCACCAGGGCCACCTAAGCACAAGAGAAGTCATAGGTCAGATAGACTGCTGAGCTAGTAGGTTCAGAGGTCAACCGAATGCAACAGGAGGGAGGAGGGAAACAGGCAAAGTGAAGAAGAAAGTGATTTGATTGTTAACTGTACCATTTCCTCTCCTGGATTCCTCAGCCTTTGCCTTGGCTAGAAGTGACTTTTTAGTATGGTAACACCTGGGACTAGCAGGCGTGGTTTGTATGGTTGGGTTGGGATGGGACAGCAATTGAGAGAATGACCTGTCCCTGAGGCTGAGGTTCCCAATCTTGCCCTCCTTTCATCCCATCCCTCTAGAACAATGTTTTTCAATCTTGGCCACCTCAAGATGTGTGAAAGCCAGGCATGCTGGCTGGGGAATTCTGGGAGTTGAAGTCCATGTATCTTGAAGTGGTCAAGGTTGAGAAACACTACTTAAGAATCTCAAAGGTAAATGACTGAGCAACTTCAGCACCCTGAAAGGTATACTGAAATAAGAATAAAATAACAGTGAACTACATAACTTTTGTCCCATTTTGTCCCATATTAGTTACATACAGTACAAACCCTGGAAGGTTAAATAATTTTTCTCTGGATAAATTTTAAAAAGTTCTTAATGCATGTTTTTTCACTACCAACATTGTTTTTTTGTTGCCAACCTTTTTTTTCTTTTAAAAATCTTTTTCCCCCGTGATGAAGAAAGGAAAAGGAAAATATGCTGCCTTAATGTCAACCATGTTGCTAGGACAGGAGAAAATGTAGAAAATATTTAGAAAATAACAATTTATAAATACAATGATTGAGTGTGAGGATCAATTTATCTTTCACTGTGAGTTCCAATGAATAACTCTGAAACTAACACACCCAAATATGCATCTCTTTGCCCAAATATTATGTAATAAGATATGGAATAGAAGATTAATTTCAGGATATACTCCCATCAATAAAGATTCCTAGGCTGCAGCCATTATTAACTTCCCATGTAACATGGATGTCAAATTCACCATGTCACATTACTGCCACGTGATATTTCATGATGTTTCCCCATGTGTGGAACTGGGGTAGGCATGGCGTACACGTGACACATCCAGCCCACGGGCTGCCAATTTAACACCCCTGCCATATAGCAAGCTTTTTTGCTTCTTGTGCTTTAGCAATCTTATTTGACATACAGGTAGTCCTTAACTTACAACCATTCATTTACTGACCATTTGAAGTTAAAAGAACACTGAAAAAAGTGACTTATGATTGTTTTTCACGCTTAAGACTGTCGCAACATCCCACGGTCATGTGATCAAAATTTGGACACTTGGCGACTGGCATGCATTTATGACAAAAAACTTATGTAAACAATTGTCTGGCTTAGCAATGGAAATATTGGGCTCAATTTTGGTAGTAAGTTGAGGACTACCTCTTTGTAACTTGCACAAAGGAGCTGCAACTAAAAAATGCAGCATGGATTGCTTCTTCCTCAGGGATGCCAGTTTTCAAGATGCTCAATAATTTCTCATTAATGTCTACTCTTTTTTCTCCTCCTCTCATACTTTTTAATCAGCATTTTTCCACTAGTGACAGCATAGTTTTCATTGAACTGGGGGTGGGGGAATGTCTCACCTTTTAAGAAATTGGGCACATTTAAGAATTTCCCTTGATGGTATCTAGGTCTTTTCTGTCAATAGTATTGCTTTGGCTGCCTATCTATATTCAAAATATGAGTTTGCTCTGAGTACGTGACAATCATCACGTAGTGTGCTGCTGGAAGAGGAGGAACTTAATAAAATCATTATTTGAGGAATATGAGATTAAGCTTTTTAAATAAAGGACTTTTATGCAGGGATTTCTACCACATGCAAGGAAAAGTGGTAAGTCAAAAATCCAGTCCTTGAGGTCAAATGGTTTGGGTTGACCAATCTCTCTCCTCCTTTGTCCTCAAACTGAAAAAAGAGGGCTATCTTACCTTGCAAGACTGGTATGCAGTTTAATGTGATTATGTTATATTTACATATGTTATTCCAGGCAATAAGTGAAATGATATTAAAATGCTGTTCTTAGCTGATGGATTAGTGAATCTAGATCTAACAAAAGGGAAAGGCACATGGCTTTTAGGAATTAACAATCTGGCATTGGTTTGTGTAAACCACAGCCTGTATTAAACCAAAAACTGCCTCTCTGAAGGTGCTTGCTTACTTACTTCTCATTTAATCTATGCACCTGTAAACACTTCCCTGAAAAACACAAAAGATCTCCAATGGTCCTTCATAAGGGCAATTCCTAGGATTACCGCGGGGTAATTCTGCTTATTACCACAGCATAAGATGGCAATGGAGCAGTGATATGTTTTTGGGCTGAATGGCCATGGTTTAGTTTGATTTTGCTCTGACGTTTCAGCCGATGTTGTGGCTGGCATCTTCAGAAGCACATACCGCAAAGCAACACACTCCGCCTCTGAAGATGCCAACCACAGCTTCTGGTGAAACATCAAAACAAAAGCAAACTAGATCACGGCTGCTCATCCCAAAAGCTCATCACTACTTTGATGCCAGCCATGAAATTCTATATCAATACGTAAGATTGCTTGCTATAGCCCTCTAATTATTGGCTAGTGTTCATGTAACTTTCTAGCAATTGAACACTCCATGCTCATGAACCCATCTGAATTTACTGGCCAACAAGGCTATTAATGCTGCTTCAGACCTACAGAGATATAAAGAGACCCCTTCTTACTTTTCCCCCCATACTTCAAAGTCTCATTTCCATGGCAGGATCTCTGTGAACAGCTGCTTGTAATGTAGTTGATGGACACATTTTTTTCACATTCTGGAAAGTGGTGAGGTGTTTTGGGGGTTAAAGGCCAGTTGGTCAAGTCTTCTCCTGGGCAAGTTATCTGATCAGATTCTACCTCTTACATTTCCCCCTCGCTTACTGTAAGGCCTCAATCAGACAGAATGACGGAGCCCCAGAGGCTGTAACTGATCTCTCCATAAAGATGCTTTCAGGAGCCTTGGCCCAGGAATGCACACCGGAAACAAATGTAGGAAGCTCTGCTTTGTGTTTCAGGAAATGAATGCTGTGCCAACTGGTAGAAATTATCCTTTCTGTTCAAAAAAAGGGGGGTAGGGAGATGGACCTTCAAGATTTTGTTCGAATTTCAACATTAACTGATCTTCCTGACTTAACAATATTTTATTACTATAGAGTTTCAAAGGTAGATTTTTAGGAGTCTGTTAAAGCAACATTTCCTACAAGGAATGGCTCAGCAATATCAAAAATTCAGAAAAGTACCCTACCTTTTTTCCTTCTTTTTTTTAAAGAAGCCAGCTTTTTAGGGGGTGAAGACAACGGGAAGACTTGTATTGCCAATATTGTTAAAGAAATTATATTCCAGGACAAGATTTTATCATGAAAGATTTAACTTTTAAAACAAAATAAAATTCTGGTATATTTGCTTATGAGAGTCAGTTGGAACACTGATGAAGGCATTAGGTTAAAAACTGGGAGACTGAGTTCTAATTCCTCCTGGACATAAAGCTGGCTGGGTGACCTGGGGCCAC
Organism: Ophiophagus hannah; assembly: GCA_000516915.1. Lineage (NCBI taxonomy): Eukaryota > Metazoa > Chordata > Lepidosauria > Squamata > Elapidae > Ophiophagus > Ophiophagus hannah. The sequence continues at coordinate 320,521 of AZIM01001656.1, forward strand.
TAGTTTCTTCTCAGCTCTAGGAAGGTACTTTTGTAAAATCTTGCCAAGAAAACTGCAGGGACTTATCCCAGCAGTCTATGAAAACTAGACATGATTGAATGGAAATAAAAGAAAATTGTAGGATTTGAGAAATCTTATTTATAGAAACCAATTACATTGCCATGGATAAATTCCAAGCATTAATGTCATATGAAATTTAACAGCTGTACTTATATTATCCATCAGAATACCATTAACCATATTTGGAAAACAAAAGGAAAAAAAAACAGGCATATTAAGAAGAAATAAAAAGACAATAACATTCTTTTGAGGACCATTTTACCTCATCAGGACTAGCAGCTTGGTACACCCTGCAAGAATCTTCATAATGCTTCTCAGCTTCAGCCTGATCTGTCACACCATTTGATTCATAGACAGGAGTCACATTGTGGCAGAGAGCAATTGCTTTCACTGCCTCATGGACACGGCTGCTCAGGGTTTTTCGTACTTTGGTGGCCAGGTTGGGTGCTTTTAAAGCAGGTGGTTCCTGTGACTGCTAAAGGAGAGGGAAAAATAGGTTGATTGCAATTAATATCCTGCAATTAATACCCTCCTTATGAGTCTGGTCATTCTGAAAATCAAAAGATATGATAAAAATACCTTGTAGAACAGAATTAATTTATTTGCTTAGCCCACAAAGGCAACTAGAAATAATTTATCTAGTGTAACAGTTCCTCAAAATGTCCTGTTTCTTACCCTCTTCAAGATTGCCGAAGATGTACCCCAATATGAGTCTGATATGTTGGAAGTGTAAAAAAAAGGAAGGTACAATCTACCACATGTGGTGGTCCTGCTCAGAATCTCAAAAATATTGGTTGAGAATAAAAAAATGGTTGGAAGAAATTACGAAGGAACAAATTGAATTAAAACCAGAATTGTTCTTATTAAGATTATTTAGGGAAAATATGCTAAAAATGTAAAATATATAATATTATATATACTGACTGTGGCCAGACTGGCATATGCTCAGTGCTGGGAACAGCCCTATACTCCTCCATATGAAATGCATTCACTTTTAAAATTGTGTTCAAGAGACAAATGGCCCTTGAAATATTGTGCATCTGGAAGATACTTTTAGCAAGAATAATCTCTCTCTCAGCATTGCTGGCTTCATAACCCTAAGATATTTTGACCATAGTAATCGATATGAATATTTGAATACTGAATATTTGGAATTGGGAGAAGGGGCCTGTGCATTTGGTGACTGGACTGAAATAATCTTATAAAAATGGGTGCCTGAGACAGAACAGTTAGGGATCCATGCCTAATCTTACTGTTAATCATAGGGTTTATTATATGGGGAATGTATGGTGAGATAAATTGTCCTCTCGAACGCCAAAGATCCACCCTGTTGGATAACATTATAATGAAGGAAGCAAAGGAGTTGGCAATGTTATAGCACTACAGTAAAGAAATCCGAGGAAAAGGTAGAAAATAAAAATAACATTTCTCTCAAATAACTCCTTGTAGAATTACTTGTTGCTGTTAATTACTGTTACATAGGAGCTCTCATCAATTGTTCTCTTATCTCAAGATTATTTTAAGGAGTAGTTCCTATAATTCTCTACCCCTAAGGCTGGGAATTTGTTATCAATAACACTACTAAGATCATTATCATGTCCTATGAATTTAAGTAATCAAAATTTAGAGGGGAGGGGAAAAGCTTTTCCTTGTTACCAATTTTACAGAAGTGGGTGTCAGATGCTAATCAATGTACATTGCCAAGACATCTAAGTGTCTTGGCCACACTGGACAACTGACCCCTACTTAGCATGGACAGTCAATCACATGATCAGCTGATCAGATAAGACCTATAAAAGCAGAAGAGAACTGAAAAAAGACACTTCAACTGAGGTTTCACTGATGATGTTACCTGGTGACAAAATGTCCATAATCTAAACAACAAGCTCAGAGAACAAACCAACAACATCATCATCTATGTGTAGTTCCTGGTCTATCCATTGCATGGCTCAATTTAGACAAACAACAACAAAAAAAGGACAACTGTACAGGAATGTTTTCTTTGACTACTAAGTGTTATACCTATTATTCTTGACGAATGTATTTTTTTTTCTTTTTATGTACACCGAGAGCATTTGCACCACAACAAATTCCCTGTGTGTCCAATCACACTTGGCCAATACAGCATTCTCTATTCTNATTCTATTCTATTCTATTCTATTCTAGGTTCTTCATTGATCAAGAGAGGACAGATTACTTTTCACTGGTAGCATTAAGCTCCATAAAAATATAAATTTACAGGGAAAAATTAGCAAAAGATGTTTAATGAAATGTATAGGATATGATATTATAAACACAGAAAAGAAAAAAAAAACAAATGGGCAGATATGAGGTAGAAAGTTTTAATCTTTATTACTGTTTTCAGAGTCTGCACCATACCTTCCAGATAATTTCACAATTACTAAATTATGCTGGTCACAGGGGAATATATAACCATTGAGTTTCCTGTTCTGTTAACCTTTTGTGTCAAGAGGACAAAAGTTTCACTTCCAGGTCAAAGGGCATAGCATGGTACCAATAATTAGAGCAATGAATCAGAACTACAGTTTAAATGAATCATGGCCTGCAAATGCTTTCAATTACCAGAGATTCTAACCTTTCAATTACATTTAAGCTTGCACTCATTGAGAAAACCCTTACCACTGTCAGCTGCTTCTTTCATCTTATTAAATGAAACTATGTTTATTAAAGTTGATCTTGGCTGCAGGTTGGAGCCAGGAAATAGAACAGTGATCTGCAGATCCACTTTTCCTGCTTCCAGTTAACTTGGGATGGGGACAAATTATCTAGGAGGCAGCCTATTTAAGGGTCCTTGATTGTGTATACAGAACCTGGAGTAATATCATTTACACATACAAGGTCATTGTCAGATTATGCTGAGGAACTTTTTCATGGGCACCGCCCAGTGGCTGAAACCTTACAAGATCAACAAATTTTGTAAACTGTTGGACATCTATTTTTGTTAGTTTAAGTTTGAGGTTTCCAAAGATGTTTTGTGGTATTGCTGCAGGTGTGCCAACCTCTAGGTTGTGCTGGGGTGGAGGGAGAAGGAGGGCAAGACCAGAAGATACGATCCCGTTCCACCCTTGAAGCAAATTTCTTATAGAATGTGAAGAGCTTTAAAATCTCAATTTAAAAAAAAAACACACACAAGCTTTTCCTGCCCCCAGTTGTATCTCTCCTATTACTCTGATTTGTAGAAAGAAGATGTATAAAAACAAAGCTAGCGTTAAGTGTTGTTTGCTTCCTCTCTTCTACATCTATTTTAAAACAGGAGCTAAAACTAAAATGTCTCTAGCCAGAAAAGATAAATCTCCTATTTCTGTCTTTATTGGAGAAAGGAATGAATAACATGATTTTTTAGACATTCAGCTAAAGGTCTGGGTTAATTTCATTATTCCTCTAGTAGTGTTACTACAAGAATACATGCATCATGGAGAAAATATGTCTAACTATTAAAGAGTCAGTTTGTCTAGTGCTTAAGAAACCAGGAGACTGTGTTCTAGTCCCATCTTGGGCCAGTTCTTCTCTCTCAGTCCTTGGAAGGTGTTTGTTTGTTCGTTTGTTTAACTTATATAATGGAAAAACATTTCCAAAAAACTCTTGACAAGAAAACTGAAGGAACTTGCCCAGGCAGTTGGCAGGACTGATTTGAAGGCAAAGAAAGCAAGAAAGAAAAGAAAGAAAAAAGAAAGAAAGAAAAGAAAGAAAGAAAAAAGAAAAGAAAGGAAAAGAAAAGAAAAGAAA
>AZIM01001656.1:398046-413486 GCA_000516915.1 Ophiophagus hannah
TCCAGTTGCCTCTTGAAAAAAAAAAACATCTTTGGGACAACTATGACCTGGATGACTGGGAATCTCCATAGACAGTGTTTCTCAACCATGGCAACTTGTCAGGACTTCAACTCCCAGAATTCCCCAGCCAGTTATGATGGGTGGGGAATTCTGGATGTTGAAGTACACACATCACCAACATGCCAAGGTTGAGAAACACTATGCCATAGCATGTATAAATCCATAATGTCTGGTTTACTTTTTTTTTTTTTTTGCATTCCTGATGGCAAAACAAGGGACAAAAAGTATTTTAAAACAAGCAATCCCTTTCCAAAACCCCAATACTTCTATCTAAATGGACTGAAATTTTAATGTCACTACATAATAACCATGACCTGTGTAAGCCTCAAAGAGAAAACATTCAAAAATATTTGCTTGCTTCTTCAGGTAAACGATCACCACGTTCTTTCTATGCTCCTACCTACTTTCCCCACCTTTTAATCTTTTTTGAATCATCAGCAGTTTTGCTTTTAGTCTGGCTGATGTTGGAATAGTTGGACCTGATCAGTTCTTGGAAAGGAGGCCACCAACAAATCCCAAGAAAGTACATAGAACAAAGAAATTTTTAAAAAATGTTCCAGGAGGTGACAATGTCAAATCACCTCTGAAATGCTGTCAAGAAAACTATATGGACATATCCATGCAGTGATCAGGAAATGAATTCAATAAAAGGAGACTTTACTTTTAACTTAATGCAGTGCGGCTGAAAGTCTAGCTTGTGGAAGTCCATCAGATGGTCTGCCATAGGTTCCTGATGTTACTGGGCCACAGCACTCAGTCCTGCTTCCCACCCCCACCCCAAATGCACTGACAGTCAGCTCAATCATGATAATGGATCAGCAGCTGAACACTGGATCACTGAAAGCAGATTTGACTTTAAGACCAATTTGCCTCTAGTCTGCTATTATTCAAGAGAGTTTTACTGGAGAAACCTTCCTGACCAGCATGTTTGTGCAAAGTTGTTACTGCACAGGGTGCATAAAATGATCCAAATGGTACACAGGAGCATTCTTAATTTTGCAATACATTTTGATTCATCATTTAATTTGAAAAGCCAAATGACGAAGCTGGTGGGAAAGAAATACATGAAGATAACCACAATCATTGTCTCGTTTGCTAAAAAAAAAAGTGTGAACTCCTATGCTGTTAAAACAGAGGGAATAAAGTGCTTAATCGGGTAATTCACCTATTTTCTGAATAGTTATTCAGTGGCCCGTGACTGCAGGAAATACTGCCTCAGCAAAACTTCCAAACGTGAACTATACGGAGGAACAGTCTTTGAAAAGCAGTGTTTTGAGATATTTGTAGCTAGTAGTTAATCTACTAATTAAAATTGCTTTGAAGATCACTCATCAGGTTTTAAACAAAAACTTTATAAAAGTAAATGGCAATTTTACAGAGAAAAGCAAGGCGGCCTAATTTTTTTTAATAATCCACTTATTATAAGAGTAAATGTCAGCTTCACTGTTAACAATTACAGACATGTTGCACAGGTAGCTACCGTGTTCCTCCACCCACAGTTGAGCAGTCACACACTGAATCATTTATACCAATAAAAGTTTTATGGAAGATGCAGAAGAAACTGCCGAGTTCAGACAGAATGTTCCCCCTACCCCAAAAGAAAGCTGTTTGCATGTTTTAATGCCAAGACACACAAAAATGGCTTATCACACTCAGCAGTGGAAAAAGTGGTTTTGAAACATTTCTTTGAACTCACCCACCTAAAAACTCCAGAGGAATATGACCCCAGGTCTTAGTGTGATTTGCAAACTCTCTTAAATTTCTTTCTTAACTAGAGTTCAAAACTTAACGCTAAGATTCAAGTAGCAGATTGCTGCCTATATAAGCCTTACAGTGTTCACTGCGGAGTCCATTTCTCGTGGGTCTAACTTCCAATACAGCTCCCTCCTTCTCCTGGACCCAGGGCTGACTGGAAATGCCAGCGGGGAGAGCAAAAGATGAGAAGGAAGGGGGTGGGGGAGAGAAAGAAACAAAAAGTACAGATGGAGTCTTTAACCTAGCAATGTCATAGGTTTTTGCACCTCCAGGGAAGGACAAGACCAGAGGCACGCAAAGCTTTGGGGGACAACATTCCTTTTTCAGTTTTTGAGAGTGTGCCATTGATGCCCTTACCAAATAGCTACAGAGAACTTCTCTTCTGATACTGTGGATGACAAAATGGAGTCAACTATCTATTTCTTAGAAGGCCAAGTCATGAGATATTCTCTAGCTTCCTCCAGAGTAAGTTTCACCGCAGCAGCTTAACCACTTCATGGGTATATATGACAACAAAATCCAGAACTGCAGCCACCCACTGTTTTAATTTTCAAAGTATGTCTACAGCCGGGGTTTCAAACTTGCATCATCATGTTGTCGTCATGTGATGTATCGCAACTTTTTTCCCCTTCGCCAAACCAAGGGTTTGGGCAAGTTTGGCACCCCTGGTCTACAGGATTTATTGGGCTCAGCTAAACTCTTGAGCGTAAGGTGTGATGCGGGTCTTTACAGTATCCCAAGGTCACTTTTATTTTACCGAGAAAAAACTTGAAATGACAGATGGGCCACGAACTCATGGCTGTCAATAACCACAGTTGCAGGTACACCGATGCCAAACTGCCAACCAGAGTGACTGACTATCAACAGCTGGTTTTATCGGTGAAACTTGGACAGAAGAATCCTAACCAAAAGGGTGCCTCCTTTAAAACTCAGATAGAAAAGAAACATTTTGCCAACCCATTTTCACCCAGCTAGTTGCAATGGGTAGAATAATAAATGTCTTTGTCAAAGAAAGCAGAAAAATGAACACAAGTCAAATTGCCTTGGTCTTACTTTATGCTAAACTATTAACGCTTCTGGTCTTCCCTTATTGTATGAAATCTGTTCTGGGAGTACCTTCTATATCTGGAACAGTTCTAAGGGTTAGAAGAAGCTGAAGAAGAAACAATGAAAAAGTATTTCTCCTCATATCCATTAAAGATGAACAGCTCTAGTAACTACAGGTAGTCCTCGACTTACGACCATAATCGATCCCCAAATTTCTGTTGCTAAGTGAGAAATTTTGTTAAGCGAGCTGTGCCCCAATTTACGACTTTTCTTGCCACAGTTGTTAAGTGAATCATTGCGGTTGTTAAGTGAATCTAGCTTCCCCATTGACTTTACTTGTTGGAAGGTTGCAAAAGGGGATCGCATGACCTTGGGATACAGCAACGGTCATAAATATGAACCAGTTGCTAAGTATTTGGATTTTGATCATGTGACCATGGGGATGTTGAAATGGTTGTTAAGTGTGAAAAACAATCATAAGTCCCTTTTGTCAGTGCTGTTTTATAACTTTGAACGGTCACTAAATGAANNNNTGTAAGTTGAGGACTACCTGTACTATATTTTTCCAGGTCTGTTTTGACAGTCCTGTTTTTCAAAATTAAATCAAAACTGAGAGGAATTTGCTTTCAGTTCCAGAACACAGATGTTGGGATTTAACAGCCCCTCGTTAATCTGAAGATGTGCAGCATACAAAGTGTCTGAACAATCATCAGCCTGAGGTTTGATAATATTTCATGCATCATCTGGAAGGCAGACAGTATTTTCTGGCACAAGGAGACAGATGCTTGCAATATGAATGTGCAATCTACTAGCAGATCAACAACCCTGAAAGAATAAGCACATTTCCCAGGCAACACAATTGATTGAAAACGAAGAAGGTTTTAGGCTGAACAAAATGAGGTGGTTAAACTAGAAGGTGGATTTAATCTAGAATAAAGGTAAAGGTTCACCTCACACATACATGCTAGTTGTTCCCAGACCTAGGGGGCAGAGGCAGTGCTCATCTCCATTACAAAGCCAAAGAGCAGCGTTGTCCGAAGACGTCTCCGTGGTCATGACTAAATGCCGAAGGCGCACGGAACGCTGTTACCTTCCCACCAAAGTGGTTCCTATTTTTCTACTTGCATTTTCACATGCTTTCGAACTGCTAGGTTGGNGATTCGAACCGCCGAACTGCAGACCTTTCTCAGCGTCTTAGCCACTGAGCCACCGCGTCCCTTTTTAAAATCTAGAATAAGATAGGGCATTTTTAGAAATCATCCCAATTCAGACATCTCAATCACCTAGCAATTATATAACTGTAACTTTGCCTTTCCCCCCCAATAATCCATAGAAATTTAGCCAGCTTGGAGGATTGAAGGAGGCAACTATTCTCCTTCAATAGCCTCCTTAATTATTAGCAAATTAGTGAACCGTAATTTTAGAGAGTTTTCCCCACTCCAATGCAGCAACTGACTAATGAATTTATGGGAAACCCTGGGACCCGTGTCTGAGCCTAATTCACTCATAAATTAGTTTTGATGGGAATAAAATTAAGGAAGAACCTCAGGAAAGCAGTTCTGAGTTTTCACCGAAAAAGAGGAATATAAAATTATGACCCTCCCCAAAAACTAATTCTAACACCGTTTTGAAGTTCTGGTATCATTTCCCCTCTAATCAAGTGATTGCTTTTGGGTACACGGCAACTGGCAAGCATTTACGGCCATTTGTAAAGTCCTATGGTCACATGACCATGATTTAGTTTTTGCTGGACACGTACAATAGTTGTGCTGGAAAAAATTGTCCCCTGGGACACAGTGGGTTCACCTAGCAACTACAGTGTTTGCTTAATGGCCGTGGCATTTATTTAATGACTGCTCTGATAAAAGGTCATAAATTCTGTATACAACTGTCATGGCTTATGACCATAATTGCCAGACTTGGTTATGGTTAAAACTTGAAATTTAGGTAAACACAAGATACAAGCTCTGACACGTCTTTTAAGCTTCTGGATGTGTAGCAAAATTGATTATATTGCTTGGCAAATGTTACAGATCTCAACTTGGAAAGGTCAATTATTTCTCCCTTCCAGGTTTATTTTTACTATGATTTGTTGAATATACAACAGGCTGGGTTTAGAAATAAGACTCAACCATAACCTACTCACAAATGCCAGCAGAGGTAGCATAGGGAGGTTGCCAAAAAAAGGCAATAGGACAGCCCCAAGCCATGTTTCTTATTCAACAGGTATTTTGTTTGATTGTGCTGTCATGGCCACCAACTTGACTCTTTAAAGCTGAATGACAGACAGATCCTCAGCTCATCAACTCTTTCCCAGTGAGTTGTGATCCTTTTGAAGAAGAGCCAAACTCCCTTCACTTTTAAATTAAATGATTGACTTGAGAAACAAATGTTCTATTGATCTTCCATGTACCACAGCAGCACATCTGTTCTAGCAAAATGTTTGGTATTCTTCAAAATAGAAAGATGTGAAAAGCTACCATACTTGGATAAGCAGTGAGATGTTGCAAACCCAAAAGAAAAGAAGTCCAGTGGCCATGACTCAACTTCCAGATGGATCCGATTGGAAGTAACACCCTGCATTTAACCTATGGACGTTATGTAGATGCCATCAATTTGCATCACGTACATCTAACCTCCCTTAGTCTAAAGTTTCTTCTGAAGATTCATAATGTTCAATCAGATTAGTTGCTAGTAAAAGTCAAACTAGGTCAATGGCTGGAACAGTGCAATTCAAGTTTTAATTTCTCTCATATTTATATCATACATTCCTATGACACTCATATGTTCCTTCATGTGGAGATGGAACCATGATCAGAAACTAGCAGTTGGAATGGATGCATCAGCAGCCCTCAGTGATGAAAGAAAGAAAATGCCGACATGAGAGCTTTGCACGACAGCCAGGAATTAGCCATTTTCATTAAAAGCTTGAAAGAACTAATCACCCACCCAATATGAATTCTAGCTCTGATATGAGAAGCATAGCTTATTTTCTTGGACTATTGGGTAAGTAGATGCTGACAAAATTCAGAAATACTGGCGAGATTAGCCCTCTTTGGTTGAAAGATGTGAATACCAAGAATGGAGTTGCAAAATAGCCCTCATAGTGTCAAGCTCAGTGAGATGGGTGGCATAGAAGTTAAATAAAATAGTAAATAATAAATAAACAAAGCCCTTCCCTTTCCATTTCACAACTTCCAACAATAAGTAGTGGTCTGAAAGGAACGTCTTTTCATGTTGGTTTGAACATGCATGCAGTTCTCTACATGATCCAAAATGTTGAGCAGGCTTCCAAACCATGCAAACAGTTATTCTTGCATTCTAGCAAACATATATACAGCATTCCTGTAGACATGCATAGCGATTACTTGGTGAAAAGTGAAAGAAAGGAGTAGGGCATTTTGTCTACCCAATTTTTAACATAGTTTGAGCTCTCTAACACCTGCACAGGGTTAGCTGTGATGCTAAAGCTCGAAGACCAAACACAATGTATAATGTATTTGTAAGGGAGATGGATGATTCAGAAATGTGAAAAAACTGAAATAAAATAAATAATGCAGAAAGGTGATGGCACTGAGTTTTAGGTGCAGCGTAGAAGAACACTTTCAGTTTGTATTAACTCCAGATGATTCAGGCTGACTAAGGTCTAACTTAACAAAAGAAATCAATTACCAATCCCCTAACTATGAAGAACCAAGATCTAGTAAGTGATCTTAAGGTCTAGGGAAGCAAGATGCTCAGTACTTTCTTTAACATAGGAGCAGTCACCTGTTATCTGCTCCATACAAAGAATGATAAATCTAAGTGCCAAAGAAGCAATCAAGGAGCTCCTAATACCAAGGCAGTAAAGTATGAATTTTGGGCAAAGAGAATCAGCAAAGAAAAAGTCAGACAGACTTTTAGTGTGATTATCTGAGATAAAGACTCAGCAGCTTTGAGGAGGGAACAAGAAGAATAGATCTTCAGCTCTTCAACCACCATTTTATAATTTTCCATCCAGTGTACCTAATATTAGATTATGTTATTGAGTAATGGCTATCTGTCAACCACGATTCAACCAGATAAGACTAAAATTCAGGCAATAAGGAAACAAATGAGCTAACAAATATAAAATTAGAGCAGCACAACAGTGACTCACCAAATCGTGTCACATTGTTCCTACACCCATTAACTTGCAGCCCTCCAGAAGAGATGAAGCACCTTCTATTTTGCAGCAGGAGATGGGTATATAGAGAAATAGTTCATAGGGAGGGAAGGCGGGGCTGAGCTTGATAAACCACAGATCATACAGACCTGGTTTTAAATCTTAACAGTACAGGTAGTCCTTAACTTGCAGCAGTTCATTTAGAGACCGTTCAAAATTACAATGGCACTGAAAAAATGTGACTTATGACCATTTTTCAAAGTAACATTTTCAGCATCCCTATGATGTGATCAAAATTTGGATGCTTGGGAAACTGGTTCATATTTATGATGGTTGCTGTGATCCCCTTTTGTGACAAGTCAGTGGGGAAGCCAGATTCACTCAACAATCAAGTTTTAATGTTACTAGCTTATCAACTGCAAGGATTCACTTAACAACCATGGCAAGAAAGGTTGCAAAATGGGACAAAACTCACTCGACAAATGTCTCCCTTATGTTGAGCTCAGTTGTGGTCGTAAGTCGAGAGCTACCTGTAGTTGTGAAGTAGACTGCTTCCTGCTAAGGAGAAAGCCTGTATGAGGAGAGATTGGACGGCAAAGACTATGGAGATTCTCAGTCATCCAAGTCATGATTGCTCCAAAGGTGCTTTTTTTTCCCCTCTGAAGAAGCTTCTTGGGTGAGAAGAGAGCATCTTCAAGGAAAAAAGAAGTCCAGTGGCCTTTTGAAAAAGCACCTTTGGGATTGGATGGCAACATGCAACTTTTCTCAAATCCTTTGTGATCCTAGTACCAATTCGGGCACATTTCACTTCCAAGACTCAGACCTGAACAGAAGTAATCAAAACCACCCCATGCATTCAGAGTGCCTTTCACGATCCAAAAAGAAACAAAACATCTGAATCACAACAAAAGCCTATTTAGCCCAGCATCTTCTTTTCTCACCATGGTCAGCTAGGCATCCTCAGAAACCGCAAGCAGGGTTTTGAAGGCAATAACTCTGATTCACGGTTGAAATACCCAGACAAGTTCATGCATTAGGTTAAGGCAGCCATAGCCTGCTTTGCTTTGCCTTAGAACGCTGTGCGAATCTAGTCATGGCCAATAAACTATGGTCAAAAGCTTAGCACGATGTAATGCTAGCTAATTTTGCTTTTTTTCTTTTATTCACTGGAGTGCACATGAGCAGCAATCACCATTTTAAATGAAGTTTAATAAAATTTAGTGTACCTATTTTCCCCTCTTCTTTTGCCCAAACTGTATCATCATTTTTATTTATTTTATTTACATCCTGCCTTATCTTTTATAAGCAGCTCAAGGTGGCAAACATATCCAACACACCAGTGGTGGGATTCAAAAGTTCCCACCACTGGTTCTGTGGGCGTGGCTTGGTGGGTGTGGCTGCAGGGGTGGGATCACAAGACTCGTGCACCAAACGCATGCTTTGTGCATGCGTTAAAACAGTAAAAACTAAGTTACTGTGCCTCTCAGCTATTTAGCACAGCAATCTGCTCTGCCATGCCGAACGGCTGAGAGGTTAAAAAGGACCTAGGAGCAGGGACGGGCGGGTGGGCCTATCTGTGGCAGCTGATCTTTGACGCTACCGGTACGCCAGAACCAGGCCGAACTGGTAGAATACTACCACTGCAACACACCTTCCTCCTCCTATTTTCCCCACAACAACCCTGTGAAGTGGGTGGGCTGGCCCAAAATGATTCAGCTGGCTCTGGGAGTAGAACTTACGATCTCCACTCATAAATAAATAAAACAAATGGACCGCTGCCTAGCCTTTTGGACAAATATAATCTGGTTCCCTTGCAGGTACAATGAATTTCAAATTCCATAATCCCATGTTGGTTGAGAATTAAAGAACTCAATGCCCAACATACCTGAGAAACATTGAGTTGAGAAGAACTGTTTTATTATTTGTCACAATGTAAATCTATGTATTACTTAGATAAGAAACCAGAAAGAATAGCATATCCTCCTTCCATTCTCTTAAATGTGAGAAAATACTGTAGAATACAGGTCGGGTCTAGGTGTAGGCTAAAATTCAAATTTAAACTGAGCATATTGTCTGGGGATGATGGGAGTTAGGATACCAATGCATGTAGAAAAATCACATTGGGAAAGGGTAGTCTAAGGTATTTTAACCCCAGATCCAGTGTGTGAATATCAGGTTCTGTGCCTCTTCAAAAAATGCATAGGCATTTTATGGTTTTAAAGCTCTTGTAAATTTATTGAATAATTCAAATGCACCAAACTCAGCCGAGAACAAACAGGAAGCAGATCTTAAAGTGTAGATGAGATCATGCGATATTGGGCATCAGTATTTAACACAAGTCCATGAAGTTTTCCCTGGTGCCCTTTCATAATCTGATTTAATTTACTCAAGTGCTTACAACTGCTGATAGGATCCAATTTGTTCCAAAAGAATTCTCATGCTTCAGAGAATTATTATATTCATCCCACTTCCATTATGAGGATTGGTTTTTAAAAATTTGTTTTCAAAAGTTGTCCACCAAAGCAGAGATTGTAATTCCCAAATAGGGCATAATTCAGTCAAGACAAAGCACTTTGAGATCTCTTTTTTTTTGCTGGCAGAATATGGATGGTTTTGCTCCTATTAAAATTATAGCATTGTGGATATTATGAACAGATCATGTTAAAAGTCAGCGTCTCTGTCTCACAAAACAAGCTTTTTACTTGTTCTGCAAAAGAGTTGCATTAACCACAGAGCCAATACCAAGAACAACTATTTCCAAATTGTTTCTTGGGTAGATATTTGGCTGGGGGTGGGGGTGGGAGGGTGTTGCTTTATTTGGTTAAACATTTCCAATATTCCAAGCATGAAGATAACACCATTAGATAGCCTAAGAGTTAAATCAATACTAATTAGTTACACATGTGGGTCACTAAGAAGCTTTTGTGTGCCACTGTAACAAAAATTAAAATGCATGAGGTTTTTGATTTTGCTTTCAGCCATTTAAAAGTTAAAACACAAATCAAACTGTCACAGCAGTTTGTGAATATCACACCACATGTCAAGCAGATGATAAAACTCTCCCGGATTTAAAAGTCTTGCACCAAATTAGGAAAAATGCAAAACACTCAACACATTTGTTAAGAGATTGGAGAAAGCTAAATGTGTTTACTGTAGTTGCAAATAAGCCACACAGAAGTGAAAGGAATTCACCCACTTGAAACAGACTTCAATATGCTGCCTTGGAACAGCACATAACATTAACCATTTGAAGGAATGTAATACTACCACCCCCACCCACATAACAAATCTTGTTAAGAAAATTACGCTTTAGCAAAAAAAAGTCTACTAACGCCACTAAACATGATTTTAAAGAGAGAGGGAAATGTTCAAATTCTCAGGCATTTGGATGGACTAAATTAAAGAATCCCCATGTTTATATCACAACAAATGGCCTTCTAAGAAAGGCAAACAAGCAAACAGATTCAGGAAACAAAAGAGATTTAAAATAAAAGTTGACCTGATGGCATTTCAGAAAAACAGTATCACAACTTATCTATGCACGAAAGAGTCATGACTTCATCCTTATTGGCTAATTCTGCATTCCTGCCAGGAGCATTTGATAAGCATTAAAAAGCATTATGATAAACATATCAAAAAAGCATTGATAAAACATAACACTATCTATGTAAAATACGGCAAGATCTATAAAAGAATTCTTAACTAGTGATCTGAACTGGGTTTGAATTTAAAGATCAGAGCTGGGGGAAATATAGACTTCAAATGTAGACATGATCAGCCAGAAGCCCATGTATTCAAGTAATAATAGAGAGTACCTCATTCAATTTTGCACTCCATCACCCAGGAAGAGAAAGAGACAGACAGACAGACAGAAAGACAGGAAGGAAGAGAAGAAGGGAACAAGTTGTTATCCAAGAATCATTTCTTCCTCTGCACCGACTAGTAAGCTATGTAAGCTTCTACGTACCACCAAGTCCTCCAATTATAAACAAGGCAACTCCAGACCACACTTAACACTAGGGCAGTGTTTTAACCAAAACAGCCCCAAATCCTGCAGCCAAGGTCAATTGCGGGAAAGTCCTAATTGTAAGCTTGACATCAACTTACCACCCACAGAAGGCAGGAGGAGGCAAAGGTTAGAGCAGCAGCTTGTCAAAAAAGCATCATAAGCTGCGTGAGGCTTCGGAGAAAAGGCCCAATCACTGCAGCCAATATAGTGTTTCACTTACATTAAAAAAAAAAAGGTGGGGACAGAAAGAAAATCATCACGAAGGCACCTCCCCCCCTTTACCTTCTCTTGTAAGCATTAAAATTACTGCTTGCTAAAAGAAACTTTCTTGTCCTAAGGAAGGTTTGTACTGCTTAATCTTTTTCTTTCTTTCTGAAATAAAATGACCTCGTGCGTGTTTCAGGTGGAATTTCTGGAGATCTTTTTCATACCAGTGTATGTCAGAAAGCAATTGACGCAATCAGGAAGAGCCCTCCCCGCGCTGTTTCATATTTGTTTTTAACCTTTCAAATGTAATAGTTAGAAATACCTGAAGACCCTGCAGTTATTCATATGGAAGAATCTTATCAGATATACCTGACATATTAAGGAAAAGAAACTTCCCTCAAGACAATTAGCAGCTGCAAAGAGCAATTTAAATCCTTTGGACAGTGGGAAGTGCTAATTGTCAGTATGAAATGGTTGCTTTTAAGACAATCACCTGTTATTATTTTGACCCATCAAATTAATCATCCTCCCCACTCTGGCTCTCCCTAAAATCCACTCAATTCTCTTTTGAAAATTTCTGTAGTATCTGGATTTCAAGGCAAAAGATAAAAGAGCTTGATTTTATTATAAACCCCACTCAAGATGTAGGAAAATGGCCCCAACAAATCTTTGGGAATTCTTAAATTAATTTTTTAAAAAATTATTATCATACTTTCAAATGCCTAAGCTGGATAGAGCTCAGTTGTTAGACTTGTTCCATGCACAAATTGTTAACAGATATCCTCTATCAATTTCCCACCTTTAAAAAGATTCTCCCTACCACGTAAATATATCCCACTACAAAAATAGAGGACGAGATTGACAGTACATTAATGCAACACAATTTCCATTCTATTGTTAATTTTTTATCCTGCATTTATTTTTGTTAACTCAAGGCAGTGTCCAAACCCTAGTGGTACTCCCTCCTATTTTTCCTACAACAACTCTGAGAGGTAGGATGGACCAAGAGAGAATGATTAGTCCAAAGTGACCCAGCCTGCTTTCATCCCTAAGGCAGGACTAGAATGCATGGTCTCTTGGTGTCTAGCCAGCACCTTAAACATTGCACCAGATTGACTCTCTTATCCAGCCCCTGAGGCTGATGTGAAACACCCAAGTTCAATTCCTTATGGTATTTGGCTACATCTATCTCTCAGGCTTATCCAGAGGTTACAGACTAAAGGAGAAGCAAAGGCTGCATTCATATAGCACACAGAACCCTCAACCATTTTATTAGCCAGAATAGTGAGCAGGTTCAGTTTGCAAAGGCACATGCAAACTAACCACATTAAGGCTTAGCAGCATGCTGTGGGTACCCAGCCAAAGAACTTTCTGATGCTGTAACCCTGCCACCTTAAGTGCTGCAATCTTTTAAGAACACAAGATGCTTGATTACTTATAGGAGTATTAGCTATTTTATTTATTTATTTTTTGCAGGAGGTTTTCCATAATCTTGAACTACTGGCCATATTAGTTAAAGCTCATGTCCAAAATATCTGGGTTTTTCTTTTTGAACACATTCCTTTCAGAATTGGAATGAACTGAGAACCACAGTGGGGTTTCAGACAGTATGTTAAACTTTAATTTGCTTTTCTTGAATAAATGAAGCCACACTAGCTAAGTTTACATAAAAGGCGAGTAAAGCATGTTTTTGGCTTTGTTGCTTGCAAATTCAGCAAGAGAGTTTAAAGAAACTTGAGAGATCAAGCACCTTGCTCACTGCCGTGATTTAACACGCTGGATAAGCTGAACTGGATCTTCTGCAATTTTGTTACCTGCCCAATTTATTTGAAGGGCATCAAATGCAATATTGTTTTTAATGTGACTGTAGCATCATTGGCTTACACCCCGTTCAGAAAAATCCCATTCAGTGAACCTTCAGAGGAGCGAGCATTCTGGGAAGATAGGCGTCTGGGTGTCGCTGTCCATTTCATCCGATCCTTCAGGCCCTAAGCATTAAAAAACCCCAAGGCAGGGAAACTAAATCCACATTTTTAATCTGATGGGCCATGCGACGCCGGCCGCATCCTCGAGGTGGCGCAGAAGAGCAATCGAAACATCCCGGATCCGCACGATAAACAAACATTTCAGCGCGATTTAAAAAGCGCGGATGCTTTTCCCCAGATTGACAACATGCTCAAAGATTTATCAAGACGTCGCCTTTTCTCTCCCTCCCCCCCGCAATCCCCATTGCTTCCCATGTTAAAGGGTTCCGCAACGCTAAAGCGACAACCCCACAACGCTGAAGCCTTGGCTGCAAATTAATGTGTGTGTGTGTGTGTTATGAGATAAAATTGATTCAAGTAGTATTACTTGGAAGCTCGGGTGCCCTGCAGCGGGAGCACAAACACGCTTTTAAGCAGGAACATCTACTTAATCTCCCGATTACCCTCGCTCCCCCCCACCTCCATCACGCAACTCCAAAGAAGTTATTAACCCTTTTGTTTCAAGACAGTCTCCGGGGTGGGTTTCCAGCTGCCGGCAGCGAGATTTACATGTGGAAACATCACCTCCAACGTGCCCTCCTCCCGCGCCAGCTCCATCCTAACCAGATGCACAAAGGAAAAACAGTCATGCATTAAACATGGGATTTATAGCCTTCTGGCTCGCTCGCTCGTTTTCTTAAATCACCATTAACCGGGCTCAACAATTGCACATTTTGGATTCAAAAGAAAGGGGGAGGAGGGGGGGGGGCAAGAGACTCAAACCTTCTGCAGCTCTCAGCCATACTTCCCCCCCCCAAAAAAATGCATTCCTATCAATTGGGATGGCGGATCTGGGCTTCAGGCAGATCTTCTCCACCCTCTCCTCGCTTGCTTAACATTAAAAGTGGACCTAAAGATTTCACCCAAAGTTTGCATTTTATGCCTCTGGAGCGGGGGGACAGAGATAAAAAAAAAAAAAGATCGGGAGAGGCGTATCGATTAGGCATAGTTTCCAATATTTTAAAGTATCAGGTTCCCCCCCACCCCACCCACGCACGTCCTAAACTACAAGGCTCAGGACTAAACCGATTATCCCTATAGTGTCTTTCCCTTTCCTGGGGGATCTATTCATCTCCCATGCGCCCCCCCTCCCCGCTCCGGAAAAAAAAAAAAAGGATGGATCATAGATTTGAAATCCCGTTTTCCAAAACCTTGGGAGATTTCAAAGTCCTCGCTCTCCAATTCAGCGCACCATTCCGAAATTGTACCCCCCCATCCCTTTTACGCTTCGTCCAGTTCTCCGCTTTTAACACCAAAGCGCTTCTCTTCCAGCGCCGGCTCCCCCCTCCCCATATCAAAATCAATTAAATCTGGAAAAAGATCAAGCCATGCTATCAATTATAGGAGATCCGAGAGAGAGAGAAGGCGGCGGTTCCACGCAGCTACTTCGGGAAGATTTTAAAAGCTCTCTGCCCTCCCTCTCTCTCCCCCCCCCACCATATTAGCTCACGGGAGTTATTTTAGGAAGTCGGAAATCAAAGATGGCTGGAGGTCAGGCTACAAAAGGTCCCGAGCGATTGTAATCTCTCTCTCGGCGAGTTTTTAGTTACTAAATGGCAGAAGCAGCAGTTCATCCCAATAGAGGCACAAACGGAGAGGGGGGGGGGTTATCACAAAAGGTATTTCGCAGTGTTTCTCTTGGCGCCCCCCCTTCCTTCCAGAAATATTTAGGGAGTTACCTTCTGGCCGCGGCTTTCGGCTACGATGGCTCCAAATCAATCCTGGGGGTGACTGGGAGATGCTAAAGACAACCTACATTTAGGAGGTAGAAAAACTTTTCCCCAACCGGAGACGGGCTTTGGGGTGGGGGGGGGAGGGAGAAGAGAATCACCCACTAGGAAAAACCTGGATTTTTTTTTCCCCCAGAAAGAAAAAAATAGTCTGAGTTCAGAGTTCAATTCTCCCCCCGCGCCTTTAAATTAAAAATTTATCCGAACTTAGATTCAATCACGGATTGGTGAAGGAACAGGGGAAGAATATGGGGTGGCACACATGATGAATAAAGATATATCTATATACACACTTTCCGATCTGCCCCCGCAGTCGTGGGAAATCAGGATGAAACAGAAGTGGTCCAGATATCGGGAGTTTGGCTCAGGAGCCCGGGCAAGAAACCCCGATGCGCCATGGGGTAGGTGGGAGAAGGAGCCACTCACACGCGCACAAAAGCAAGCATAAACCCCCCCCCACCCAG
>AZIM01001657.1:233138-243967 GCA_000516915.1 Ophiophagus hannah
CCCCATAAAAACACAGAGGAAGAATACCCCCCCACCAAAACTCTGCAAAAGGGAAGGAAGGGTGGAGAGGGAAACTCTCTCAACAATACTACCAGGTGTTTGAACAACAGCTTGGCTGCCCCACAAATATTTTTTTTTCTTTCTCTCATCCCTCCTTCTGGTATATGTCAACCCTCTTTCTCTGCACAGCGTACAAAACATCCTCCTCCCACCAACAGTATATATATATATATATATATAATATATATCTTTTTTTTTCCATCATGGTAACAATCTTCATTTTTTTTCTTTTTTTTTTTTCCTCCTTCCTAAAAAACCACTTTTTTTTTTGTTTTGTTTTGTTTTTAGTAAGGGGAATACCATGAGGTCGCTCGGGCCCGGCCCCTGTGAAGAGAAGAAGGAAACAGGTTAATGAAAGAGGTAGTTTTCCTAAAACGAATAAAAAATAAAAATAAGTAGCTTTTAAAAACTACAGAAAAGGGTTTTTGTTTTGTTTTTTCCCCAAATGTGAAAAACTGAATGCTTCGGTGATTTTGTCGATCTCCGTCCCTGTGGCTTTTCCACACTTGTTTTTTCATCTTGGTTTGGAGTCTGACATTCGGAAGCTGATTTTAAACTATTCAACTTTCCATTCGAGAACCCGGTGAGGTCAAAACAGGGCGTTTTGGCTCTCCAAGGTTTCTGAAAAAATCGATCGAGGATTTTTTTCAGGGTTAAGTAGTCCTCGACGGGCGGCTGCAAAGGGAGCCCAAAATTTCTGTTGTTAAGTCAGACGTTGGTTAAGAGAGCGTTGCCCCATTTTATGACTTTTCTTGCCACGGCTGTTAAGTGGATCACAGCGGTTCTTAAGCTAGTAACACAGTTTAAGTGTGACTTCCCCACGGATTCTACTTATCAAAAGGTCGCGATTGTGTGACCCCGGGACGCTGCAACGATCGTAAATGTGAGTCAGGTGCCAAGCGTCTGAATTCTGATCGCGTGATCACGGGGATGCTGCAACGGGTGTTGTGAAAAACGGTCAGTTGTGTGAGAACTGTACTAAGTGGCTTTTTTCAGTGCTATTTTAACTTCGAAGTCGTTAAATGAACTGTTGTTAAGTCGAGGACTACCTGAACCTGACAATACGGGTAATCCTCGACTTACAACAGTTCACTTCAAAGTTACAACAGCACTGAAAAAAGCCACTTAGGACCATTGCAGCATCCCCAGGGTCACTTCATCAAAATTCAGACGTTTGGCAACAGACTCTGTTGTGGCCTGCGAGGTTGGGAAGGAAGTTGGGCCAGGCCTGGAATCTGGAGAGGGCTCTGATGGATGCTCTGTGTCGGAAGCAGAGATAGGGCCAGGGCCGTCCTGACATTTCCCAGCTGCCTAGACATTTCCCAGCTGCCTACACATTTCCCAGCTGCCTACAGAGTTGGAAATCAGTGGCAGAGTTGGAAATCAGTGGGGAAGAAGAACAGCTGGAGCCTGTTCCAGATGCGCATATGCACAGAGCTGTCAGGAGAGGAGAACAATTAAGGAACAGGAGCCAACTCAGAAGGAAGGCACATGTGGATGCTGAATGGCCCCTCCCTAGGGAATAAGTAGAAGCAAAGGGGGAGTGGTGGTTGCAGGAGACAATTAGTTCGCTTATTATTATGAAGATTTGCTTCGGATTTGGAGATTCCTTTGCGACCACGGGAAACTCTCTTCGCCTGGCAACTATCCAAGGACTGATAATGTCTGTTCTTGCACTTAACCCCTGGGAGGATTATTGCTGGGACTTTTGTGTGTGTGAATGCCATGAATTCACAGTAACTAAATAAGTTAGTTAGACAAGGAGTCTGTTTCTTGGTTCTGGTAAGCCCGGATCAGTGTCCTGTGGGGTCACATGATCCCCTTTTGCGACCTTTGGACGAGCAAAGTCAACGGGGGAAGCCAGATTTGCTTAATAACCATGTGACTAACTTTACAACTGCAGCGGTTCATTTAATAACTGTGGCAAGAAAGGTCGTAAAATGGGGCAAGACTTAACAAAGGTCTCGCTTAGCAGTAGACATTTTGGGACTCAAATGAGGCAGGACTCACTTAACGCACATCTCACATAGCAATGTAAATTTTGGGCTCGACTGTGATCGCACACTGAGGAGTGCCTGTCAATATGAAAGCCAATAGTTTGGAAAATGTTGGTATTTTTTCAGGGCTTTCTCAACAGCCAAGGCTCAGAGAAATGTACAAATTCTCGGATGGCGGGATCATTGTTCAATCAGCTTTCAATCTCTTTTTTATTCCAAATCTACTGATCTGGCTTGCAGGAGCCCTTTCACGTGATCAGTGAAGAGAATTCTCTTTTTACCCAAAATCAACTGACCTGGCTTGCAGGCAGGGTGGATAAAAATTGTTTTAAAAAAATAAAAAAATTTAAAAATGGATTTAAAAAAAATTAAATTGGATTTTTTTTTAATCTAATTTATTTTAATAAAATGCTTTTGTAATAAAAAATCTGTCTAAAGATAGTTTTCTGTTTGAGATACATTCCTAATTTAGTTTATTAAATTCAGCATGAAATGGAGTTTAGTTATGTAGCAGAAGGCTGTATATATTCTGCAATATTGGGACTGTCGGTGAATCTACACCGGGTTAGAGGCAGAGATGACAATTTTAACAATTGTTTAACAATTATGATTTAAATCGAGTTGATTTAAATCGAATTGATTTAAACCAAATCCACCCTGCTTGCAGGAGCCTTTTCATTGGCCTGTTTCATGTGATCAATGAAGGGATGCCAGGTGTTTTAAGCCGGGGATTGCTACCTAGCCATCTGCAAGCGTGAACCTGACCACCTGTGGTAAATCAACACCCCGCCCCCTTTTCCCCCAACCTGTCGATCCCTTTAAGGGTCAGACCTGTAAGCACGCCCTCGGGGCGGCCTGCTGCTGAAGCCACTGTAGAAACGGGCCCTGGAACTGCTGTACCCGGATCCTCGCCCTCGGTACCGAGTCCTGGGAAAGCCTCTGTCTGTGGTGCTGATGCCTGGCCGGTTGGTCCGTTTGGGAATCACCTAAAAAGGAAGAGAATTGAGGGTGAGGCTCGAGGGAGGGTGGGGGTTAAGGAAAGGGTGAGAGGTTGTGAGAATGCCTGATCTTTTCTGCTTGTAACCCTAGGAAAATGCAGACACCTTTCCTGAATTCAAGTAGAAGAGACTAATTTCTACTGTGAGGCCCAAACCAGGTAACATCATTGGTGTTAGAAGGGAGTGGGGTTTGTGGGGGGGGAGGAGGAGGAGGAGGAGGAGNGAGAGAGAGAGAGAGAGAGAGAACGAACCATGGGGTCCTTGGTGCTGTCTGAGCTTGATGGTTTTCTTGCAGACGTTTCGTGACCCAACTAGGTGACATCATCAGAGGTTGAAGAGAGTGGGGTTTGTGGAGTTGAGAAGAGGAGAGAGAAGAAGGAAAGGGAAAAAGCGGAGGAGAACTATAGTTTCTTGCAGACATTTCATGACCCAACTAAGGAACATCATCAGTAACAGAAAGGAGTGGAGTTTGTGAAGTGAAGCAGGAGGAAAGGAAGAGAGAGAAGAAGGAAAAGGGAAAACAGAAGGAGAAAGAGAAGAAAGAGGAGGAGGAGGAGAACGACTGAGGGGTTCTTGGTGCTCTCTGAGCTGGGTGGGGGTTTTTTGCAGACATTTCATTACCCAGCTAAGGAATATCATCAGTACTATGAAGGAGTGGGATTTATGGAGTGAAGCAGGAAGAAGTGAGAGAGAGGAGGAGGAAGAGGAGGATTGAGGAGTCCTTGGTGGTCTCTGAGCTTGATTTTCTTGATGTTTCATTACCAAACTTGGCAATATCATCAGTGCACTGAACACCTCAGTGTCCTTCCTCCTCCTCCCTTCACTCCCCAAACCCCACTGCCTGCCATCATTGATGATGTTCCCTAGCTGGGTCACAAAACTTCTGTGAGAAAACCACCAAAGAGAGAGTGTTATTCAGGAGTCGGGCACAGAGGGGTGTGTGTGTGTGTGTGTGTNAGAGAGAGAGAGAGAGAGAGAGAAGGGCATACCCACCTTGATCTGTCTCCCCCTGAAGAGGGACTCATCTAGTGCTAAAGAAGTCCGCACTGACTCCTTGTCGGAAAATTCAATGTAGGCGAACCTTGAGAAAATGGGCAGGACGACGATTAGACAGTTCATAGGATTTAGCAGGAGGTTCACTTACAGGTAGTCCTCGATTTACGACCAAACTCGGCCCCAAATGCCTGTTGCTAAGCGAGGCAGGTGCTCAGGAGTTTTGCCTCATTTTATGACCTTGCTCACCACCGTTAAGTTGGCACCACGGCTGTGAAGCAAATCTGACTCCCCCCCATTACCTCCCATTTGTCAGAAGGTCGCAAAGAGGATCACAGGAGAAACCCCCCGCCGCCCCCCGGTCATAAGTCCCCTTTTTTCAGTGCCATTGTAACTTTGGTCACTAAACGAAAGAGTGGAGGCCTACCTATATTTTATTGTATCAACTGTGGGAAGCAAACCCCAAAGGACAGTGCCAGGAACCACTAAAGCAGTGCCAAAAGACTTAAGCCAGCCCTTCCCCCTTTAAGAAGACCAAGAAGCACCAGCTGAAAGGAAAACTCAGAGCAGCCTCCTAAAGGCTGTTACAAAAGTAACAAAAGTTGACCACAGAAACACTTAAATAGAGCCATTAAGATAAGGGGAATAAACTCTCCAAGGTAAACCAAAAGTCCCTTTTTCCTGCCCCTGACAGGATTAAACCCCAAGGACAGGAAAAACAAAAGACTTGGGAGCAAGATTAACCCAGTAAAACAAAACCCAGGACAATCAGAAACACATCAAAATCCATCAAGCTGCAGGAGCTTCAAAGGGGAATTAAGCATAAAAGGCTCAGATTCACATTCCCAAAGTGCTTGCAAGCCAGGAACGCTGGAGCTGTGTTTTGCTTCTTGCCTTTCTACATTAAAAAGAATTTCACTTTCTGGCAGCTGGCTTCTGCATCCATTTCTTCTCAGCGTCTGTGGTGTGTGCCAGCTGGGAACGAACCATGGAAATTTCTTCCAACACAACTCTTGAGTTTTAAGGAAGCTTTCAAGCCAAAAGACAAATTCCACACACAAACACACAAGAAAAACTCAACTCACCCCTTAGGATGGCCCGTGTATTTGTCACACAGGATAGTCACACGGTTGACGGAACCACAGCCATGGAAATGGGCTTCCAACTCTTCTGCGGTGGCCCCGTAATCTACCTGAAATGGAAGACAGGTCCAGTTCAGTGGGAAGGCTGCTGGTTTTGTCCTCACTTGAAGAAAACTAGGATCGCGGGGGGNCGGGGTCGACGACTCACATTTCCTACATATATAGATCTGGCGTCAGCTTCCATCTTTTCTTCTAAAGACATGATGACTGGGCCAGCTAGAGAGAGAGACAGAGAGAAAAGAAAGAGAAAGAGAGGCAGAATTATTAAATAATGTGGAAGGGAAATTGTCTATGGAGATTCTCAGTCATCCAGGTCATACCCAAAGGTGCTTCTTCCAAGAGGCAAGAGGACTTCCTGGCTTTTCTTCAAAGACACTTCTCTAAGAAACTTCTTCAGCTCTCACTGGATGGTGGGGGAGGATTTATACTTTTTGCAGATAGCTGGACATTTGCATCCTTTTAGCGGGGACCTTAAAGTCACCTGGAGGCTTATCTGTGTCATCAGGGTCACCTGAGTGGTGCAAATGGGTGTGGAGCCTTTTTGGGAACTGTTAAAAGGACTGTGTCGCAGACTGGAGATAAGATAGATGTTGTATCCCTCCCACTCTGTTGAGAGGGCTGTCCAATTTTGACATAGAATCATAGATGGCTTCTTTGACCCCTCTTTCAAACCAGTGGTTCTCTTTGTTCAAAATGGAGACTTTGCTGTCTTCAAAACGTCTTTGTCTTTTAAACTCAGGTAGATTGTTGAATCTAGTCTTGATGGGTTTGTTCTCCTAGGTTGTGCCATGCGTTTATGAAGTGGTGGTTTTGTTTCCCCAATGTCCAGAACTGCACATGGCTGGCTGCATCGTACTGCATAGACCACATTGCTCAGTTTGTGTCTGGGTGTTTTATTCTTGGGGTGGACAAGCTTCTGCCTTCTTGGGTTTGAAATATGCACATATGTTGTGTTGGCTGAAGATCCGATATTCCTGCAACGTATGGAATGACAACGTTGCTTCATTTATCGTTCTCTTCACTGTCTTGTTATTCAGGAGCTCTTGTGGGTTCTTTTTTGAGATTTGTATCAATACCTTTGGATTCCCACCACCCACTGGAGCACGTAATGGGAGTCATCAGAACCCTACACCACGGAGCTGAAGGCCTGCCTGCCAGCAAAGATGGGGAAGAAAAAGAAGGAAAACACATCAAGGAAGCCCTCAGAACGCGTGGCTGTCCCAAGTGGGCCTTCAACAAATCTCAAAAAAGAACCCACAAGAGCTCCTGAATAACAAGACAGTGAAGAGAACGATAAATGAAGCAACGTTGTTGTTCCATACGTTGCAGGAATATTGGAAAAGCTCAGGAGGATCTTCAGCCAACACAACATACATGCACACTTCAAAGAATAGACTAAGGCAGAAGCTTGTCCACCCCAAGGATAATACACCCAGACAGAAAGTGAGCAATGCAGTATATGCAGTGAGCCATGTACAGATCTGGACACTGGGGAAACTAAACAGCCACTTCATAACCACATGGCACAACATAGGAGAACAAACCTAGCAGGTCTAGATTCAGCAGTCCAGCTGAGTTTAAAAGACAAAGGGCACTCTTTTAGACAGCAAAGTCCCCATTTTGGGCAAAGAGAACCACCGGTTTGAAAGGGGGGTCCAAGAGGCCATCTAGGTCAAAATTGGACATCCCTCTATCAGCAGAGGGGGCGGGATATGACATCACCTATCTCCAATCTACAACACAATCCTTTCAAGAGTTCCAAGAAGGATCCACTCATTTGCACCACTCAGGTGACTGATAAACACAGATAAACCTCCAGGTGGCTTTAAGGACTTGCTAAAAGGATGCAAATGAAAATGATCAGCTGTCTGCAAGAAGTGTAAATCTTTCCATTCTCTACCATCCAATCAGAGCTGAAGAAGCTTCTTGGAGGAGAAAGGAAGGATAAGTCATAAAAAAACCCCATAAAGTCCAGTTGCCTCTTGGGAAAAGCATCTTTGGGACAACCATGACCTGGATAACTGAGGAATCGCCATAGACATCCAGGTCATAGTTTTCTCAAAGGTGCTTTTTCAAAAAAACAACTGGGGTGTTTTTTTTCTTGGGGAAGAAATTGCCAAAAAAGTCCACACAGTTCCAGGCTGCATGAACAGAGGGACAGAATCAAGATCACGTGAAGTGTTAGTACCACTTTATAATGCCTTGGCAAGGCCACCCTTGGAATACTACATCCTGTTTTGGTCACCATGATATAAAAAAGATGTTGAGACTCTGGAAAGAGTGCAGAGAAGAACAACAAAGAGGATTAGGGGGACTGGAGGCCAAAACATATGAAGAACGGTTGCTGGAATTGGGTATGTCTGGTTTAATGGAAAGAAGGACTAGGGGTGGCATGATAGCAGTTTTCAAATATCTCAGGGATTGCCACAAAGAGGGAGTCAAGCTGTTCTCCAAAGCACCTGAAGGCAGGAGAAGAAACAACAGTTGGAAACTAACCAAGGAGAGAAGCAACCTGGAACTAAGGATAATTTTCCTGACAATGAGAACAATAAATCAGTGGAATGCCTTGCCTGCAGAAGTTGTGGAGACTCCAACACTGGAAGTTTTTAAGAAGAGATTGGACAGCCANTTGTCTGAAATGGTATAGAGTTTCCTACCTGTGCAGGGGGTTGGACTAGAAGACCTCCAAGATCCCTTCCAACTCTGCTATTCTGTAAGAAGACATTTTGCTTCTCATCCCAGAAGCTTCATTAATGAAGCTTCTGGGATGAGAAGCGGAATGTTTTCTTCTTACGAAAAAGCAGTCCATTTGCCTTTTTAAAAAAGGAACTTTGAGAGATTGTTGGAAGGGAGAATTTTTCCTGCCTCCTGGTACTCGGGAACAGCCTTAGATAAAGGATGAATGTTAAGGTTTGTAGGGTTATCTATCTATCCTGACTCCAAAGGTAGCAATTCTACCTAATATTCAAGTCAAGAACAGAATGAATTTTCCACCGTTTCAGGGCCCGGATTTCCTAGTCAATTTAACACAATTTTTGACTCTTTTTCAATACAGTACGTTTTTCTACTTTACAGGAATTAAATACGTGATAATCACAAGGCAATTGGTCTTTCCGTGTTCCCAGCAGGCAAAATGTCATTTAACATCACCCTGCCAGGCTGTTCTCCGAGCTTAAGAGAGCAAAGATATGATTCAGTTAACTCAACGAGGGACAGTATAGCTTTTCTAGAGATTTGGAGGGGGAAGGGCTTATAAGTGTATATACACAAACACACAAGCACAGACCCACTCATAGATATGTACAAGGTGTACCAGAACTGAGGCCTCATTATTTGACTATGTGCTTATATTAGGTATTTGAATGGTTGCCACTTCCTTTTAAACACTTCCTTAATGCTTTGTCCAATTTATGGTCTGTGAACCTTTCTAAGCACAATTACCTTTTTTCTGAGAATTTTTTTTTAAAAAAAAACTATTGTGATTGGCCTATGGGACCTGAGTTTCCATATACCCTGTGCACAAAGACACATATATTTTATTTATCTGTATCCTGCTTTTAATATTTTTTACAAATAACTCAAGGAAGTGAACATATTCAACATTATCTTCCTCCTATTTTCCCCATAACATCCACTCTGTGAGGTGGGTTTAGGTTGAGAGACAGGGACAGACCAGCCAGCCTGCTTTCGTGCCTGAGATGGGACTAGAACTCACCATCACCTGGTGATTGGCCCAAAGACACCCAGCCATCTTTCATCCTGAGACAAGACTAGAACTTACCATCTCCTGGTGACTGGGCCAAAGTTACCCAGCCGGCTTTCATGACTAAGGTGGGACTATAACTCAGTTTCCCGCTTTCTCATCTAGTACCTTAACAGTAGACCAAAGACAGTGTTGTCATATATACTCATGGATACAAACGCAAACTCACACCCATATATGACATTGTGTGTGAATGTGTGTCTACAATCCTTAATAGTTAAACGGCTCTCCTGAGTGAGAAGATGGCTGAAAATTCAGAAAACAAGAGATTTCTAGGAAGGGGGGCGTGTCTCACCGTTGCCAGGTGGGGGGCTCATGTTCATCTGTTTCTCAACTTCATTTTGCAACTCTTTCAACTTCTCGGCTTCCTCCTCCATCTCTCGTACCCTGGCTTTAATGGCTTCCAGCTCCTGGGGAGGAATGAGCGAGAACCCATGAGCAAAAAATAAGAATAAAAATGTCCTTTTTGAGTTGTCCCCACGCAAAGGCTCCTTCTGAAAAAGTGTAGGGAGCCCTTAACTTATGACAACTAAGCCAAAATTTATTGTTGCTGAGCGAGATATTGGTTCGAGTTTGGCCCCAGGTTACGACCTTCCTTGCCACTATTGTTAAGTGAATCTGTGCAGTTATTTTACTGGTCACACGGTTGTTTGGTGAATCTGGTTTTCCCCACTGACTTGGCTCGTCAGAAAGTTGCGAAGGGGGGGGGTGTCACGTGAGACGCCGCATCCATCATAAATGCGAGTCAATTGCCAACGGTCTGAATTTTGATCACGTGACCACGAGGATGCTGGAATGCTCCGTTAAGTGTGAAACATGGTCCTAAATCACCTTTTTCAGTGCCATTGTGACTTTGAATGGTCACTAAATGAACTGCTGTAAGTCGAGGGCCACCTGTATCCATTCTACAACAAAATCACAGGTAGTCCTCGACATACAATCATTCGTTTAGTGACATTTGATATAACACCACTGGGGGAAAAAATGAATTACAACCGGTTCTCACGCTTACGGCCAGGGCAGCATCTCCATGGTGATGTCGATCAAAATTTGCGGGACTTGTCCTTGGGGGGGGGGGCACACAGTCACACCATTTGTGACCTTTTTGGATGGCTTCCAACTAGCAAAGTCAACCGGGGGGAGGGGGGAAGCTGGATTTGTTTAACAACCCTATGATTCCCTTAACAACCATGGCAAGGTCGATTGTAAAATCAGGCAAACAGTTGTCTCACTTAGCAATGGAATTCTGGACCCCAATTGTGGTTGTAATTCAAGGACCAATTGCCCTGCCAACCAGGATCCAATCATGGGTAATACAGGTAATCCCTCAACTTACAACAGTCTGTTCAGTGACCGTTCAAAGTTATGATGGCACTGAACTGACTCATGACCATTTTTCACACAGTCACATGATCAAAATTCAGTGGCTTGGCTATTGACTCCTATTTATGGCCGTCACTGGGTCCCGGGGTCACACGGTGGTCCCCCTTTTGCGACCTTCGGATGAGCCAAGTCAACAGGGGAAGCCAGATTCACTTAGCCACTGTTTTACTAACTCAAAAACCGCAGTGATTCCCTTAACCCCACCATGGCAAGAAAGGTGTTAACAGCATCTTGCTTAGCAACCAAATTTCGGGGTTCAATTGGGGACATAAATCAAGGATTACCTGTACACCACTCCAAACAGCTGCCCATCCTTCCTCTGCCTCCTGATTTTTCCCTCTTGGATCCCATTATTTTTCCCCTCGTTTTCCATTTGAAACAGATTATGAATTCTAACCACCCACATCTCGTGTATAACAATGACAACCCTTCCATTAAATGGTACAGGCTTTCCAACCTCCCACCCCCCCCCAAAAAAAGCTGGGGTTTGGGG
>AZIM01001659.1:9306-23070 GCA_000516915.1 Ophiophagus hannah
TGGGATGGCATGCTTTCCTCTGGTACAAGGGAACCAAAACACAGGGGTATTTTAGAAGACATCATATTCGAGAGGCATTGCTATTAAATTGGGAGAAGATTAAAAAGCAATATTATTTAAAAATTCCACTTTGGTTATTTACTATTGAAGCTTTTTCTTATCCAATAACATATAAAAAGGAACAAACAGTTAGATATGGGGAGAT
This sequence comes from Ophiophagus hannah, assembly GCA_000516915.1. Classification (NCBI taxonomy): domain Eukaryota; kingdom Metazoa; phylum Chordata; class Lepidosauria; order Squamata; family Elapidae; genus Ophiophagus; species Ophiophagus hannah. The sequence continues at coordinate 9,512 of AZIM01001659.1, forward strand.
ACTGAATGGAAAGGGTGAACTTAAATCTATGCAAGAATTGGAAGAACAAGGTGTAAGGATGAATTGGTTTTCATATGTGCAAATACATTCTAGATTTGATAAAGATCTTAAAACAGAAGGTTTCTATGATAAGTTGACTGATTTAGGTAAAATTTTGACAGGTGCTGATGAAAAGGTAATTAAAAAACATTATGGACATTTACTAGAATTTAAATTAGAAGAAGAGCAAGTTAAAGAAACGATGATTGCTTGGGGGAAAAATTTGGGATATGGGATTGAACTAGAGAAATGGCAAAAATTGTGGTCTCAAAATTATAAAATAACAATGTCAACTGCGTATAAAGAAAATTGTGTAAGATGTTTTACAGGTGGCATCTACCCACGATGCGAATTGCGAGAATGTTTAAGAATAAATCGGAAAAATGTTGGAAATGTGATCAGATACCGGGTTCATATTACTGTATGTGGTGGACATGCTCAGATGCAAAAAGATATTGGACTAAAATCCACACACGGCTGGAAAAAATGATAAAACACATTAAGCCAGAGATATTTTTACTGGGAATCATACCAGAAATATACAATAAAGAACTGAAGTATTTGATTGTAAATGTATTAACAGCAGCTAGAATTGTATTTGCTAAAAATTGGAAGAATGAAAAAATGCCAACCCAGGAGGAAGTTATTAAGAAAAGGATTGTGCTAAAATCAGTAAACTGAGATTTGAAATTAGAGAACAAGAAGGATAAACAATTTTATAAGATATGGGATTTATTTTATCAATGGTTAGATAAAAACACATGAAAATGAAATATGTTAGAAAAACTTAAAGGTAATAGAATGATATAGAATATATGTATAAAAATTTATATTTTGGAAGAATGTATAATATAAATTTATAGCAAATATAGAATATCTCGTATAAAATCAGTAAATAACAGTTTAGTCAAATAAGTGACTAATAATTGATAATTAATGTATACATAGATATTTGATTGATAATACCAGAATTTATATAATTGATAAGTGAAGACTATGGAGAGGAAGCACAAAAGATATGTAACCAACCGACACACTATATGTATGTAATTTGATGATGGTTTTATGTTTTATGTTTGTTTGTTTAAGTCTGTTTTTTAAAAAAATAAAACTTATTTTTTTAAAAAAGAATATAAGCTTGTTAGAAAGCACAAATTAAAGAACTGAGGTTGGGATTATGATTCTGAATACTGAAATCATCTCTACTAATTCTGATATTATCCAAGATCCTTATTCCCTGGTTCATATGTTTTATCCATTTGTGGAAAACAAGAGTAAGTGGAATCACTAAGCATAATAATCTTCATTATATACTTTAATAAATCAGCTTCTGGCTTATGATTATTACAAATTGAACAGTGATTCTTGTACAAGAGCCAAAACTATGAGTAAGGTGGGTCTAACTAAAAATTCTCAAAGGTCTAGAGCCGTGATGGTGAACCTGTGGCACGCAGAGCCAATTTTGCAGGCATGCGAGCTGTCGTCTGGAACAGACCCACTGCACATGCACGCACGCACCTCCCGCCAGCCAGCTGATTGTCAGGTATCTGCCACGCATGCGCAAGGCACGCACAGGAGGTGCATGCACATGCACAGGGTGCGGGGCGTGCACGGGGGTCATGTGTGCATGCGCAGAGGTGCGCAGCATGCGGGGGGTCACATGCGCATGCACAGGGGGGCGAAGGGGTTGTGCACGCATTGCATTATGAGTGCAGGCATGTGTGTGCGTGCGTGCGTGCGCACTTTCGGCATGCAACGATGAAAAGGTTAGCCATCACTAGTTTAGAGACTGTAGCCTTTAATGTAACAATAAATGAGACAATCCATGTACTATATAATCTATGTAGGGTTTTGTTGTTATAAATACTGTGTTATTGTTTCTTTTATATCTCACCTGGATATAAAATCTTGGAGTTTAGAACTTGTTCATCTGCTCACGAAAAAGAATGTAACAGAAAATATCCCAGGAGTCTAGAGGTTATAGGTTTCTGATAAATAGAGGTTTTGGGATAAGCTAACATTCAACAGCAGCCATTTCTGGGGAATCTCCCATAATAAATTCTACATTTTCCAAATACCTCCTGTGCCAAAGGCTAGTAATCCATGGCAGATCTTCATTAAAAATATTACATCCAACCATAGTAGAAAAAATAAAACACCATGATGGTTGAAATTACCTTGTTTCACAAGATGTATTTCTCCTTCTCGAGTTTTCTCCCAGAGACCATAGCAGGTACTTCCTTTCATACATAAAACTGTACCATTCTCTTGAGAAATCTGACTCTCACTAATTCCATGTTCATTTTGGTAGGAGTCTCTAAAAGCGCATTTTGTCTCTTCACCCTGGGCAACTAAAGAAGAAAATTAAAACTATTATTACAATTATGCCAAACTTTACAACTAGTCATAGCTGACAAAACAGAAGAGCAATTTTTGTACTTCAGAATTTATCTGTAAAAGGAAAATAATGGGATTCTTAATGAGTATTGATACAAACCATTTGAGTGTGCATGCAATAATTTTCCTTGGCAATTGGTGAGTGTACATGATTACAATTTCTTTTTATTTATAAATGTTCTATTACTCCCCGAATGGCAATGTTTTGAAGCACATTAAATTGTGAATATAATAAAAAGGATCGATCTTAATTTCCAGTTTCAAATGATGTGTTGGATTACCACTTTGGATCACTACTCAGCTAAGTGATGAAATCCCTTTAGCTTTTGATTGCTTTACTGAAAAAGTGACAAACAAACAACAACTTCTCTTGTATAAAATACTTGCCAGTGGCACAGTACAGGAACACAGAAGGGGGGAAGGGAGAAGAGGGAGGGGGGAGGGAGAGAGAGAGAGAGAGAGAAAGAGAGATCTCAGAATGAGAATATGATGAAAAAAGATAAAATATTATATTAAACTATCCCAAACAAAATAGAACACCCCCAAAGATGAAAAATAATCTCACAATGAACTAAAAATTTAAAATAACAAAAGACTTAAATAATTAATCTCTTTTATTTACTATGAATATAAAATCCACTTAAAATAAACACATAGACAAACTACTAAAATAACAAGACTTCAATTTTTCCCAAATATTCATTTGTTAAACAATAAAAGAAACCTAGATCATACAGGTCCACTTTAAGTTCTATTATATCCTCTGCATTAAAAGCTACAATCAGCATTTGGAAGATGTTAAGACAAAATATAAAATTTAGATACATTGATATGACACATTCTGGAGTAATCCCACTTTGAAAACTGCAGACAATTTGTTTATCAAATTGTATTAGTCAAGTAGTGTTATTGAAGGTTTAGATCAATTCACTACCAATTACATTCTTAAAGAATTTGAAATACTACAAGAGGAATCTGAATTGCTTAAAATGCAAAGTGGCAGTATATTCAATTAAAACAACTTTTGATTTCACAATGATCCAGACACAACTGAGTTGGAACATGCTGTATTAACAAAACAACGGCTTAAAGAATATTAAATTATAATTTTTAAGAATTATGGACATTATGAGAAATAGAGAGAAGGTAGCAAAAAAGATTATACTCCACTGTCAGAAAAGGAGTGAAATCCCAAATTTACAATTTGGGCTCATAAATATGTGTTTACTTTGTGTTTATGAGCTTTGTGTATAAGTAGTCCTCTCTTAATAACTGATACCTTAGTGATCATCTGAAGTTGTGGCAGACCTTCCCCAAAGATACTTATGATCCAGTCCTAAATTTATAGGTTGCTCACCCTTACAACCAACTGAATATTTGTAGCTCAAGGGTTGAAATGAGGGGTCCTTGGTACTCTCTGAACTTCGTCGTTTTCTTGCAGACATTTCACTATCCAAACTATGCAATATCATCAGTGCTTGTGGGGAGTGATGTTTGTTCTTAATTTATACTTGCCAGTGTTAGTGGGAGGGATGTTAGTGGTTCTTTGGTTGGGCTGTAAACTGTAAACAGGAACAAACTCCAACTCTCTACTAGCACTGAAATGTTACCTAATCTGGGTAATGAAACATTTGTAAGAAAAGGGGCATTGGTCTTACCTGAGATGCACCTTCTCAGATGGTGGAGACAGGATCCAGGCATGGGATATATTCAGCTCTGCTTGGCTATAGACTGAATAGAAAAACTGAAGACACACTCCCTTCGGGCCACTGTCCCCCGTTCTTAATGAAGTCAAGGTCTTGTTGTAGTCATTTTAGCAGTTCCATCATTAGGCATAGGCCGTAGTTTGTACCATCCCACACACCCAAGACCATAGAGGCCAGAGAAAAAGGGGTGGGACTGGATCCTGTCTCCACCATTTGAGAAAGTGCATCTCGGGTAAGAACAACACCCCTTCTCCAGAGTGGTGTCGACAGGATCCAGNNNTGGGACATACCAAAGCAAATGTCCTACGGGCTGGTTTCTGGCCGCTACTGCAAGTGAGTTTCTGGAAGAACCTTCTGTAATACCCTGCATCCAAAAGCCGCATCAGCGGAAGCAAAGGAGTCAAGGCGATAGTGTTTAATGAAAAGCGAAGGGATAGACAAGGTTGCTGTTCAACATATTTCTTCCACCAAAGCCTGTGTAGTCCAAGCCACTGTTGTGGCGGCGCTATGGGTGCAGTGAGCCATGACATGTGTTAGACCAGGTAAACCTTGTTCTGCATAAGCTATGGCAATGGTCGCTCTAATCCACCTGCCTATGGAAGAAGAAAATACTTTCTGACCCAAGGAATTCTGATGAAAGGATATAAATGTAGCCTCCGTCTTTCGAAAGGTAGCTGTTCTCTTTAGGTATATGTGAAGGGCTCGCCTTACATCTAGCATGTGCCAGAGTCTCTCTCTAGGGTGAGATGGGTTTGGACAAAAGTTTGGGAAAATGAGTTCTTGTGCCCTATGGAAGTAAGAATTGACCTTAGGAATAAAGGTCGGATCCAATCACAGGACTACATGATTAGAATGGAAGACAGTGCTGCCAACTCCAATATCCTCCAGGCCGATGTAATGGCCACCAGGAAAATTACTTTGTAAGATAGATATTGGAGGATGACAATTCTCAGGGGCTCAAAAGGGCCTGAAGCACCTTAGATAGATCCCAGGTGGGGAACCTATGTATCACTGCCAGACTTAAGTTGGTTGCTCCTTTGAGAAACCGACGTATTAATGGAATCTGGGTTGCCAAAGGACAGTACAGATGAGAGTGCCACCACCTGTCCGTGCAGTGTGGCAGGGGCAAGACCTTTGTCCAACCCTTCTTGTAAAAACACTAACACCTGGGTGACCGATGCCTCCGTGGGATCGAGACACCTTCCTGTGCTCCATATACAGAAGGCCCTCCATGCAGCTTTGTAAATTCAAATGGTTGATGGCCGTCTGTCTGCTTGGATAATGTTGATGACTTGAGAAGAGAGATTGGTCCCCTTCAGAATCCGCCTCTCAAGTGCCAGGCAGCCAATTGGAGCCACTGGGGCTCTGGATGTTGGATTGACCCCTGGCTGAGGGAGATCCTGTCAGGGAAATCCTCCACAGTCATGACACTGACAGACTGACCAAGTCCGCGAACCACGGCCTTCTGGGCCACTATGGAGCCACAAGGAGAATCTCCACCTTCTTTGCAGGGTCTTCTTGATGACCGCTGGAATGAGGGACAATGGAAGGAAAGCGTAAAGGAGCCCCTTCGGCCACTGACAATGAAGGGCATTGACCCCTTCCACCCCCTGCGACGGGAATCTAGAGAAAAAACGAGGCAATTGATGATTTGTTGCAGAGGCAAAGAGATCCACTATTGGAGGGCTGAATCTGTCAGAAATCTCCTAGAATAGAAGTGGGTGCAGGGTCCACTCGGAGTAATCCATTGTGGACCTGCTCAACCAATCTGCCTGGACATTCAGCACCCCTGAGATATGCTCTGCTTTGACTGATATTATGTTCTTCTCTGCCCACTTGCAGAGATGAAAGGCCTCCTTCATTAAAGTTCTGGAAAGCATCCCCCCTGCCAATTGATGTGTGCCTTAGTGACCACATTGTCAGGAGGAGCACATCCTGTCTCACAATTTGAGACTTGAATTCCCTGAGAGTGAGGTGGGCCACCCATAGCTCTAGCCAATTGATGTTGTTTTTTAAGTCGGTAACGGTCCAAGTGCCCTGTCCTGACAGTGGGCTCCCCATTCTGGCAAGCTGGCATCAGTTGTTATTGTTATTCGGTCCTGCTCTCTAAACAATCACCCTTTGTCTAGGGCCAGAGGGGTCCACCAAAATAAAGATGGTAACACTTTTGGTGGTAATCTCACTCGTATGGGCGAGGTCCCCTTCTTTGCCTTCTGATATGAGAGCAAGAACCACTGAAACTCCCATGAGTGCATATGTGCCCATGGTACAATATCAATGCATGAAACCATCTTTCTTATCAGTTGAGACATTTGGGCAGGGGAGGCCATCCTGGTGGAACAGAAATGACCAGCTAACATTTATAAATCCTCCCATCGTTGCTGGGAGAGAAAAACCACTTCGGTCTTCATGTCTATTATCACCCCGAGGTGCAATAGACATGTTGTGGGGTAAAAAATGGCTTTCCCCCCCATTGACTAAGAACCTGTGAGTCTCTAAGGCCTCCAACGTAGTCTTCAAGTCAAATAAAGCCTGATCTTGAGAGATCGACTGAATAAGGATATCGTTCAGGTAGGCCAATATCTGGATTGGTATAGTTCTGAGGTGAGCTGTCAAAGCAGCCAGGATCTTGGTGAAGGTCCTGGGAGCCAATACCAAGCCAAACAGGAGGGCTGATGATGGTCAGGTAGGATGGGAATATGCAAGTATGCCTCAGTGAAATCTATTGATGTTAAATAGTCCCCATTTCTCATGCTCTTTAAAATGGATTAAAACATGTGCATCTTGAACCTGCAATAAATAATGAAAGAGTTTAGTCTTTTGAGGTTCAGAATAGCCCTCCAGCCCCCCGAAGCTTTTGGAACCACAAACAGCATCAAATAAAAGCCATGCCCCTGTTGCTCTTCCAGAACCACTTCCATGGCTTGAATTGCCAGAAGGTGTTGAATTACCTCCTCCATCAGTTTTCGTCTGGAGATGTTTGTCGACAAAGGGCAGTGGATGAAAAACCTCGGGGGACAGGATCAGAATTCTAGGGCAAGTCCCAATCTCATTGTCTGTCTAACCCAGGCATCAGAGGTCGGTTGCTCACATTAGTCTGCGAAAAAACAGTCTGCCGCCAATGGGAACCGCGGATTGTTCATTTGTATTTACGAAAGGGTCTGTTGGTGGGCCCTCGAAATGGCCGTTTGCCCTGTGGTTGAAATCTTGCCTTGTAACGGCCACCTTGTGAAGTCTGGGTATCTTGTCTCTGACCAAATCTCCCTTGGTTTCACTGGGCAGTTGCACAAAATGAACGATAGAAGGGTGACAATCTGGTTTCCCCCTTCTTCAAAACTGAAAGCAGGATCTTGCGTTTGTCCCTGGACTCGACCAGAACAGGATCTAATGGGGCACCAAAGAGTTTACCACCTTTATACGGTGCTGACGCCGATTTCCACTTTTGTTTGGTATCAGCTTGCCAATATCTGAGCCACAGTAAACGACGAGCTGCTACTGATGATAATGCTTGGGCTGCAAACTTCACAGAGTTCAGCATTGCGTCTGCCGTGTACTTGGCCGCTGCAATTACCTTGTTAAAATCTTGTGTTCTAATATTGCTGGTTGGTACCTACCCCTGCATCTGCTGTAGCCAGATTAACAATGCTCTGGTAAAAAAGGATGCTGCTGTGGCAGTCTTAACCACCCATGCTGCCTGGTGCGTCTTTCGCCAAACTAAGTCCGCCTTCTTATCCTCACCCTTGAGGACATTGTCTGCGTCATTAAGTGTAGCTGAGGAGGAGGCAAGTGCTAGGACAGGATCATCTACCTCCGGAAGGTGTAAAGCTTCTGCCAGCAGTGTGTCAACATTGTAGAAACACTTGTTGAAAGCAGTAGCCCCTGGACAAGATCCTGGTAAATCTAACTGCCTTTGTACCAGATAAAAAAATATCTCATAGGTGAGAATTATTTTAGCCTCCTCCTTTGGGTCTGTGAATAGGGCCTCATTACCCCCAACCTTATTTGTCAGAATTGGAACTTCATTGTTAAGATCTAGCCCAGTCGTGCTCTTGGCCTTGGCTAACAATGGCTTCAATAAATGGGGTCTAAAGAGTCCTTTGAACTCCGATTTTTTGGGTTCATTTTCCTCCTCCAACAGTTGCTCTATCTCTCCTTCCTCCACCGAATAGTCAGATTGGTCTTCCTCTGAGGAGACCGGAGAATAAGGTTGGAGCAACACAGAGACAGTCCTTAGAGGCTGGCTCGCCTTATGTTGACTGCGGTGTGTAATGACTGGGATAGTCCCTAACTGAGCTGGCGGGATTCCTTGCTGTGTTCCTCCCATCATTCCCTGTCTAATTACCTCAGTAAACCACCGTTGCACCTCCATTGGCATTAATTGAGCCCCTAAAGTTGGCTGGTGGAGCGAGTCAGAGACTGAATTGTGCATCATGCCACCTACCCCAGCCTGCTGGCACATTGGGACAGGTGGTGGGAAAACAGGTACCACTGGAGTAGAGACACCCCAATGAGAACAACCTGGTATTTCTGCAGTTTGAGCATTTCTAACTGACTGTCCCAGGGTCTCTGCAACTAAGCCTTCCCACTGGAGATCAATTGGATGACCTGACTGATCCCCCCAGGCTCTATTACTCTCCATAGTAGGATTAAGGTGGATCGACTTCTCCTGCTCTTTGATGTTCTTTTCCACCTCTTACCAAGGAGTTGTGGAGCCTATGCTCAGCCTTCTCATCTGCCTTGGATCTTCTGGTTGCTCTGGCCTTGGCCCTAATTTTGTCTGCCGCCTCCTTGACTGAACCCCCTGACCGGGAAGACATCCCCTTGGATTTACAGGCTCTTTTTTCCTTTCCCTTATGCTGAATTTTGGAAACCTGAGGGGGAGAAAGCGTGGCGGAGGAATCATCCATTGTTTAACTGGATGTCTTTTACCACTTGTAATGAACCTATATAGATAGGTTGTAATCCTGTAGAAATTGAAGATACTAGGCCAAGGCAAGGGAGGTTTAATCTGTGCTATTAGTGAATAAAATTGACTTTAAAATCAACCAAACCTAGGAAATAACATAAAAGTCCTGGCAACTCTTCTAGTGGAAGCAGTCTGCCTAAGACAGATCACCAGCTGGTATTAATTTTCAGATGCCATTAAATGGAGAAAGCCAAATGTTGCACACTATGGCTGAAATTCCATTGAAAAACAGCAGAAAAGGAATCCCAAGGCTGGTCAAAAATTCATGGCTACCTGATTATTCTGAAGTTTGTTTGACAGACTGATGATTTAAATTGTTTTGACTGGGTAAATATCTAGTAATAACAGGGCTAATTTAAGTTTTCTTAGCCACAGATTGCATTTTAAATTGTCCAGCTCTGCTCTGAGTTTTCTCCTTCAAAATGGCATTCCCGCCAAAATTAACCACTCCTTTGACAAGCCGTGAAGCCAGAGAACTGCACAGAGATCTGCTGCTCTGATTAGACAACACTCCCCTTTTTGGGCAGGCTGCCTATCAGGCAGGTCAGCACTAGACGCCCCCAGTACCCGAAGAACCCTGATTGTGGTTATCAGATTCTCCTCTGCCTGGGGTCGGGAAGAGGACTCAATCAGGATGTCATCCAGGTAACTGAATTCTGATGGGCATAGTCCTGAGGTATGCTGCACAGCTGCCAGAAGCTTGGTAAATGTCTGTGGGGCTGATGCCAGGCCAAACAGAAGAGCTCTGTATTGAAAGTGGTGGCCGCCATAACAAAACCTCAGGAACTGGCAATGGTCTGAATGGATGGGCACATGGAGGTAAGCCTCCATCAGGTCTACCAAAGTCAAAAAGTCACCCTCCCAAACACCCTTGAGGATTGAATGGAGGGAGTGCATCTTGAATCTTCTGTATATCAGATGCCCGTTAAGACCCTTTAGATTGAGAATTGCTTGCCAACCCCCCCCACAAGGCCTTGGGATGACAAACAAAATTGAATAAAAACCCCCTCCCCTCTGGTCCCTTTGAACCGGCTGGATGGCATGGATATCCAATAAATGCTGGTTTGCCGATTCCATGAGGGCCCTCTTTGCAGGGTCCCTGGAGATGGGGCAGCACATGAAGGTTTGAGGGGGGAAGAGAAATTCCAGGGAAAGCCCTGATCAGATGGTTTCCCTGATCCAAGCATCCATTGTGGTCTCTTCCCACGTCTGTGCAAAGAAACCCAGATGGCCCCCTATGAGGTGAAGATCCCTGACATCACTTGGTCCATCTGAAGGTCCTACCAGTGCCACGAAAGGACCTTTTGCCTTCTGGCCTGACAGCCTCTGGCACTAAAGACCAGTCTATCAGCCTGAGAGGAAGGTCTCGGGAAGAAGGGCCTGTTCTGATGGGGAAATCTCACCCCAGCCTCCCCATGTCTAAAGGAGGGCCTCCTAAAATAGGGCGAAGGCCGTTAATCAACCCGCCTCCCCTGGAAGGGAGTATCTTGTGCTTGTCTCTAGTCTCCATTAAAAATGGTTCCAGAGACTCCACAAAGAACCTCTCCCCCTTAAAGGGGGCTGAAGCCAGCTTCTATTTATTCTTAGAGTCCATTTGCCAATCGCGTAGTCAAAGAAGCCTATGAGCCAACACAGAAGAGGCAATGCCCCATGAAGAGAACTTGGCTGCAGTGAGCATGATATTTGCAGACAATTCTGCTGCCGCTATGATCTTATTAAGATCCTGATGAACTCTAAGGTCCTCAGGCGGGATCTTTCCCTGCAATTACCTAAGCCAATATAGTGAGGCTCGGGTAAAAAAAAGATGCCATGGAGGCCCTAATGGCCCAGGCGTCGGCCTGATGCTCTGTGGAGAGCCATCTCCTCCTTCAGTGCATCCTCAGTGTCGGGTGGTATGACAGATGAGGACACCAGTGCAGCAACTGGGGTGTCTACCTTCAGCACATCAATAATGTCCAAAAGTTCTTGATCCACATTAAATAGTGTTGACTCCAACCCACTAGGATGGGTATACACCCCTGGTGATACCCACTGCCTCTTGATTACATCCATGAACATCTGGGGCACAGGAACAGTGTCCACCTCCAATGTCTTCTCTGTAAAAATATAATCCTCTTGGTCTTCTCCCTCTGGAGGGGGGTCCCAGGTGACTGGGTCCTTCTTCAGGTGAGCTGTGCTCTTAGCTTTAATAAGCAGAGTCTTAAATAGGCTAGGCTGGAAAAGGCCCTTGAAAGTGGGGGTGCCCGATGTCTCCACCTCATCTTCCAAAAAATCCCTTTCCCTTGGAAGCTCTATTTCCGAAATGGAAGACAGGCTCCGCACAGAGGGTGCTGGTGAACAAAGTCTGTGGTAGACCATCTGCTCCCCTGGTTGCCAATGCCCCTGAGGTATGATCCTCTTAGTGTCTGAAGTTGAATACTAATGTTGCTGGTTTAATTCTGCCACTATTTCCTGCCTGATGGCTTGTGAAATCTAGGGTCTCATAAAGGCGGGCATCTCCTGACTCTGAGGCTCCTCTGGGCATAGCCCTGCTGCAGTAGGTGTGAAGGTTGCATCTGGCTAAGCTCTTACCCTACTGGAAGACTGCCTTCCCAGTCCAGCTGCCACAAGCCTCTCTGGCTGGTCAGAAATAGAAACCCCAGTCTTTGTAGTAATTTGGAGGTTCTCCTGTAAATCTTGTTCAATAGAGCCACTTGGTGACCAGGCTCTCAAATACTGACTAGTATCTGCAGATTGGTCTTGCTGCAGGGCCTCATGAGGAATTTGGCACAAAATGGAACTGCTGTCAGCCATCTTGGAGCCCTTCAGAGCCTTATCAAATTCTTTATCCATGGCCTCTGCCTTCATGTGGCCTGCTTCTCCTCTGCCCTAGAAGGTTTTCTAGGAGCTAATCCTGGCTGCAGCCCTAATCCTGGCTGCAGCCTCTAAACCAGCTGACCTAGACTTGGCTGAGCCTTTGACAGCTCTGTCTCTAGTCTGCTGAGGTGCTGTCATCTCCTTATCATCTCCTCTGGCTGCCATCTTGTGCACACCAAAAGAAACTAACAGAAAGGGAAAAAATAAAAACATTATAAAATAAATAAATAAAGCCTGAGGCTTGCTGCGATGACTGGAGCAGATGTCAACAGCTTCAGGCAGCAAATGCGGCCAAATAAGTTGGCAATTAACTCAGCGCAGCTCCTCAAGCGAGGCAATTCAAAAGCCCCAGAAAGAAAAAACAGACTTTTACAAACTGCAACAAGCCCTGATGGATCAGGAGCTTGCGAGCTTCACGCTGGCTGTACTGCAATTTAAAAAGGCAGACTTAAGCGACTCGCAGCTGCCATGGTACTCTGGGGACTGTTAAACAGATCTGGATCAGATATCCAGATCAAACTCCCCCCAAAAGGCAAGCCTGCTCGAGAGTAGGACTTGCCAAAAGGACCGGAGATTGCCGCTGTCAAAATGGCAATCCTAAGCATTTCGTGGTTGCTGCGACTGTCAGAAAAAAACCTCGGAGTCAGACTGAAGTATCGGACACTGACTCCAACCCCAGCCCTGCCACGCAAGCTATCAGGGCACTCTCCATCCTCAATTAACTTCAAATTCACTAAAAAAGCATCAACAATATGAAAAGTAAAAAGAGAAAAAAAATTAACCAGAAAATAAAAGGCGTGAAAATACAAAAACCAAAGGCAGTTGAGCCAACAAAGTCGGACAGCTGTCAAACCTGTTCAAAAACCAATATGCTAGGAAAATCCAGGGAGTATTCTTCCAAAAAACTCAAATAATTCAGAGCCCTTTTAGGATTGTCTGAATGAGCTGAGACTGAATGAAGAACTGGGGACCGTTACCTTGGGGCATGTCCTCAGAATTCAACTCGGTCTGTAGAGCAATGAGGTTAAAGACTACCCAACCTGGATTCTCCCTTCGACTCAATGGAAAAACACCATGCACTTTATTTGCACACATGCAGGATAGACAATTTTATATGGGAATTTTTCAGACATCTCTGAAGAAAAAGGAGCTAACAGGTGTTCATCTGATTAACAATTGTTGAGTTGCATATACAGTTTTATTCCCAGAAACATGTGTTTTTTTTCTTGGAACACTCAGCTCTCCTGTATTTTCTGGGTTTTGGTAAGAGATAAGAAAAACAAAAAAACAAAAACCTAAGGCAGGATATTTCAATCTCGTGACAAAGAACTATTCATTTCTTGAATCTAAACATAAATATAACTGATGTGACTCAAAGAAAAAGTAAGGATTTATATATTCTTGTTTGTGTCCCCTACAAATTCTTATCCCTACAAATCCTTACTAGATCTACTACCTTTGAACTTACAAAATTAAAACCATAATATTGCTATTAAAATTCAGATAAACATGCTACAGGTATATGTTAGATTGTAATTAATAGTATGAAAATTCATTATATATACACCCAGAGCCTTGGTGGTGCAGGCTGTTAA
>AZIM01001659.1:38886-63852 GCA_000516915.1 Ophiophagus hannah
AAGAACAACTTCCCTGCTTCTGGATGCTGCGGGGCAGCCCGAGCTGCAGGCAGGTCTGCACATCGAAGAGAAACCGGTGGTCCAACCCAAATGGTCCTTGGGAGTCAGATGGAAAGAACTGGAGGAACCCCCCCAGGGGTGACGACTACCAGATGCCATTGGGGAGAGGAGGCTTGACAGGAGGAACAGAAGAGGAACCTTCTGCTAGCACAAGCCTTACATCCCTTAAATGAAGCTGTGGGAGGAAGCAAACCTGACGAAAGGTATGAATTGCCGATTTGTGAAGAATCTGGGAGAGAGAAGGTGGAGGCAGCAGCACTGGGAGCCCAGCCAGCCACCCCCATAAATCATCCTGGGCCAGTTCAACCGGCAGCTGTCACCCAAGGGCCCCCAGCGGGGGGAGCACTTGCAAGAAGGCGTCAAATTCCAAAGGTGCCTCCATTGGAAGTAAAGTATGGGGGGGGGGATCCAAAAGAATTAGGTTTCTACCTAGCCCAAGTTTGGAACCATATGGAAGAATATAGTGATTTTTCATCAGAAGCATCTAAAGTTAGATGTGTCACCAGGGATTTAGAAGGAACTGCTGCAAAGTGGATGGTGACATTGCACAATGATAATGCCCCTCAATTGATGAATTATGACCTGTTAATGGCAGCATTACGCACCAGATTTGAAGATCCACTGGCTGAACATAAGGCTAGGATTAGAATGAAGACCATAAATCAAGGGCGGTGATCTGTCACCAAATACACCCAGGAATTTAGAGAGCTGGCGTGCCATATTCGAGGCTGGTCCCAAGGTGCCCTGATAGAAGCATTCAAAGATGGGCTGAATGAGGATGTTTATCAAAGTTGCATCTCCAGAAAAGACCTGAGTGATCTGCAACTCTGGTACGTGTTAGCAGTGGAGGTGGAAATTGATTTGACCTGAAACAGATGCAGGGGTGGCCTTGGTTGGAGCAAGCCCTCTCTCACCAACCCTCAAAAAGCCCCAAAGCCTCAAAAGGGAGGATTGGCGGTAAAACCCAAAACCACAGCATGCTTCCGATGTAGGAAGGAAGGTCACCAAGCTGCAGATTGCTGCGCTAAGTTGGATCCAAAGGGGGCATCAGCAGAAGTGGAAAAAAACCCAGCCAAGCTGCGCGAAACTGCACTGAAAGCAGAGGAGGTTGTAGACTTCGCCCCTCCGAAAGGAGAGGAGCTGGGAACTCCGACCTCTTCTGGCAAGAGTGAATCTGACTCTGACGACGATCCTCTGGTAAGTCCAAAGAGGGGCCCCATGACTATCCCAGTGAAATTAACAGTACCTGCTTCTGGAACCCAAGGGAAAATGCTAGACTCTGGGTGCACTAGATGTTTCATCAGCTCAGAAGTCGTGGAGAAGTTGGGGTTAAGACTAAGAACTTTAAAAATTCCCATAGAGTTTTGCCAACTAGATGGATCAGTAGCTGGGGGTGGCCCTGCGCTTTTCATAATGGAACCAGTGGAAATGACGATGGGGAGGCACCGAGAGACTTTGTGTTTTATTGTTGCCCCTGGGATGGAGCACCCCTTACTACTAGGCTTGCCCTGGCTTCAGAAGTGGAATCCCCAAGTGGATTGGAGGAAGGGCTCATTGCGCATACACACTGATCAACCACTGGAAGGGGAGGAGCTGTCTCAAATGAAATCCCAGAATTCCACGGAGTTGGCATCCATGAGCAGTGAAAGCATGGCGGGGGAGGAAAAAATCCCTGAAGAATATTGGGACTTAAAAGAGATTTTTAGTGAAAAGGCATTGGATGAGCTCCCCCCTCATTGCCCAACAAATTGCAGTATCGAGATTCTGCCGGGGGTGAAGCTCCCTAAGCCTAAATTGTATTCAGTGACACCGCAAGAGCTAGAAGAACTGTGGTTGTTTATCGATAAGAACCTTGAATGAGGTTTCATCCAACCTGCTAGGCCTCGAGTGGAGGCCCCAGTGTTATTCCGAGAAAAGATGGCTCTCTTTGGTTATGTGTTGATTACCAAAAACTTAACGGAATTTGTGTGGAAAACATGTACTCACTCCCCTTAATGAAGGACCTGTTGGCTTACCTGGCCAAAGGGAAAATTTTCACTAACCTTGATTTGAGAGAAGCTTGCTACCGAGTTTGAATTAAGGAGAGGGATGAATGGAAAACGGCCTTCAATTGCCCTTTGAGATGTTTTCAATGGTGTTCCTGAACGGATAATTTCGGATAGGGGAGTCCAATTTACGTCAAACCTCTGGAAGGAATTCCTGAAGCTATTGGGCTCCGCTCAGGGCTTAAGCTCTGCCCACCACCCACAAACCAATGGGGCTTGTGAGAGAACTAACTCAGTATTGGAACAATACCTTAGATGTTGTTATATTAATTATCAACAAGAGGATTGGTCTGACCTATTGCCTTTTGCAGAGGTGGCATATAATAACTTGGTTCATAGTAGCACTGATTTTACCCCATTTAAAGTAGCTTCGGGAAAGGATTTTGTACCCATACCAGAACTTCCTCAAGAGAAACCCAATGTTCCATCATTGACCGAGTGGATAACCCAACTCCAGCTTACCTGGCCGGTTACCCGTAAAGCATTGGATGACGCTCATCAAGCTCATAAAAAGCAAGCTGAAAAAAGAGCTCCAGAAAAACCAAGTGGGGGACAAGGTCTGCTTGTCCACTAAGTATTTACAAACCACACAGAACTCTAAAAAATTGGGACCTAAATATTTTCGACCTTTCCCAATTGTACGAATAGTGAATCCTGTAGCAGTACAACTGCAATTACCAAAGACCCTTACACGGGTTCACCCTGTCTTTCATGTAAGACTATTAAAACCGGAACATACCTCCAATTTGCTACCTGCTCAGGATGATCCCCCAGTCCCTCTTTTGATTGAGGGAGAACAGCATTTTGAAGTTAAAGAAATTTTTGACTCAAGGAAACAAAGGGGACGGGCTCCAATATTTAGTTGTTTGGAAGTATTTTCCTCCTTCTCAGTCCGAATGGGTAAATGAATGAGATGTTAGAGCCCCTAAGCTCATACAAGCATTTCGTTTGAAATATCCTGACAAACCTTAACTTTGTTCTAATTATCTTTTCTTGACTTTCGAATGTGTATTATCCTGTTGTCTTAATTTTTTTTTCTTTTCCAGGACTAATGCCTCTTTTGCAGGAGGGCCGACATTATACACATCTCAGATTGGATGGACTGTTTGAACTATTGTGGGTGGGAACACTGCCCTAACTTTGTATATGTGATTTCCGCCTATATTCTCAGATCTCAAATTCTTTTGATGCTACCACTTGATTTCCAGTAAAAGTCCTTTTCTCTATAACAATGGAGTCTAAGGGTGTCTTTCTTGGATTTTGAATGGAGCACTCATATAGGACCTCTGATGTTGAGGGGTGTCAAATCCAGTGTCTGTAGACCGAAAGGATGGTCTATGAAAGTAAGGCGAGGGACGGCGGTCTGCTCAGCTGCACATGGAAGGTAGGACCTTCCCCCTGTCCTTATTTTCCACAAGAATGGGCTCCAGGGCCTCTCCAAATAGCTTGCTACCCGTGAAAGGAACAGAGGCTAGTTTCCATTTAGACCTCATGTCCACCTGTCAGTGGTGAAGCCACAGCAGACAGCAGGATGTTACCGAAGAGGCAATGGCCCTGTGGAGGCGAACTTAAATGCATTCAAGGTAGTGTCGGCTGAAAATTCAGTTGCCACTACCAGCTTGCTGCTGTCCTGGTGCAGTCGGAGGTACTCAGGTGGCACTCTCACTTGCATCTGGCTGCCTTGACTGGCCAGGCCACCGCCCAATGTGTCTTGCGGAAGGTCAGCTCTGCCTTCCTATCCTCCATCTTCAGGTTATGTCGCTATGTCATTAGGGTGGGGGAGGAAGCTAAGGCCGCTACAGGTCCATCCATTGTTGGTAACTGGAGTGCCTCAGTGAGGTCTGGGCCTACATTATAAAACCGTTTGTTACTCCCACTTGGAGTGGGAAATGATCCTGCTTGAGCCCATTGCCTCTGGACTACATCTAGGAACAGCTTGGGTGGGGAATCTCCTCCTGTTCTGCAGTTGGTTCAGAAAATAGTCGCTCACTTGGTTCTTGTATGCCCAAGGCTGCCACTGATGTGTTCAATTCCACTTCCATATGAGCCGTTGTTTTGGCTTTATACAGGAGGAATTTGAAGAGGGCTAGACGAAAGAGCCCTGCGAATGCAGGGGGATCCAGAATCAGCCCTTCATCTTCTGCTAGTGCCTGGTCCCTCTGGTCTTCATCTCCCGAGAGCGATTCCCCGCTCCACATGGAGGAATTGGGAGATTGAGGTCCCTGAGAGGTTGCCAAATCTGCTGGAGTCTGAGGTTACTGGCTTAGATGCAGGAAGGTATATGCAGCATGGTGGCTCTGCTGCAAGCAGGGAGGTATCGTATGCAGCAATTCCCTGTGTTATTGCCTCTGAAATAAGGATTTTCATCTCATCAGATATTTCATGCCCTTGGCTCTCCCTTGGGCAGAGCCCCGCTGCTATGGGAATGAAGATGGCCTCAGGAGCAAAGACTCTGCCTTTAGAGGGTGGCTCTGCTTTTGCTTTGCAGGAAAAAGGAGCAAAAAAAAATCCTCATTGCTGCCTGATGGAAAAGGCAGCTGAGGGGACTGCTCTCTGGCACCATCTGGCAACCAGGCCTGTTGCATAACATCATTTGAAAGAACCAACGGTTCAGCCTGCATAGAGCAGGAAATGACAGGTCCTCCCTGAGAGGAATTTGGTTGCATCCCCCGCTCTGCTTGTCCCTTGGCCTTGGAGATGTGGTTCTCCAGTGCCTTTTGCCACTTTCTGGCATCTTTTTTCTCGCCCTTGGAGGCCTTTTTGGAATAAAGGGCTTTTGCCCTTGTCTTGTCAGCCACTCCTTTGATGGCTGATTTGGCTTTTATAGAGCATTTCTCGGCAGGCTTGAGCTGTACTGGGGAATGTTGATCTTCCCCATTGTCTCCTGTCATGTTGCGTTCCACCATTTTAAATCTCCAGCCCCTTTGACAGGCAGGCTTGTTCTTGAAAGGAACACTGCTGCCATGGCTTCGTTTGTCACCGCCGAGTATGCCCCGGAATCAACTGGGTAGTGACTCTGATCACTTGCCGCTGTGTGCGGATCAACTGAGAGCTTTAAGGGTGGTGGTGGCTATGCCGGATGGACCGGTGAATCCAGTGCACTCACCAGCAGGTAGGGAGCCCATATGCGCGAGGCAGCTATGCCAGACTGACCAGGGGAACCAGCCAAGGTGCAATCGTTATAGCAGTCCAGTTGGGGCGGACGGCTAAACTGTATAGTCCTGGGGAGCCAGCCAGAAGCTGATTTCCCAACTGTATCACTGTCTTTGTGAACGGAAGTGCAGTTCCAGTAACCTACTGTAGAGAACCCAAGAAGCAGTTTCTGTCTAGGTCTGTGTAAGAGTCAATTTTCCACGTCTCTCTAGGGCCAAGACTGAGTCAAAAATTGGGACTCAGATAGGCAAAGGAGGTGTGGCCGGAACTTTGACAGACTCAGTCTCTGGGCAGAAAGGCAAATGTCAACCCATTCTTGGATTCTCTACTCAGCACACTGGAGAAATGGAGGAATCATTAAGTAGGCAAAAGGGGCTGAAATATTTTTTAAGTCCAGAAAAAGAGGATAATATTTAGAAGTTGTTGCACAAATGAGGTCAGCCCCACTAGATAGACCAGGGATCGCCAACCTCTTGGACCTCAGGGACCACCAAACTCATAATTTTAAATCCCGAGAACCACTAATACGAGTTTTAAAAAATAATAAATTTAATATAAAAATTTATTTTTTAATATCTAAATACATATGAATATATATAAATATATATTTTAATATACTTTTTAATACAAAAATGGCTTGGTGGTCATTTGACTGGGTGGGTGGGCTTGGCCAAGTCAACATCACTTCTTTGCCCTTGTTGTTCTCTCTCTCTTGTTTCTCTCTTTCTTGTCTCTCTCTTTCTCTTCTCTTTCTCTCGTCTCTCTCTCTGTCCCCGGGAGTGGTGGGGTGGGAAAGGTGGTGGAATCTGACATGGTTGGTCATCTTGACTTTGCTGCAGAAGGCAAAGAAAGAGCAAAATAAGATGAGAAAAGCTCGAGGTTGTTTTGAGTGCCTCCTCGGCCGTCTGGGGAGTAAAAAGAAGAGGGAGAAATTCCTAAGGAACTGGCCCCGTGGGGCAAGCTTTATTGATTCCACCAGCACTTGCAGAAGTGGCCGACTTGTGCCGCGGAGTTGCGGAAGAGAAGGGAGAAACTCTTGGACGAAAGTTCATCAAAAGTTGCAGTCCTTCACACGCAACCCTCATCCCGCTCCCCAAATCCTGAAGATCCCCAGGTTAGAGAAGGGCTGCCAGGGAAAAAGGTGGCGAGAGGCTTTTCTCTCCTGGATTGAGACCTTTGGCACGTCAGGGTGTCAACTTTGCAAGGCTTTTTGCTTTGTTCTCTCCCCTCCACCGCCAGTATCACCCGTTGCCAACATGGGTGCGACCGGGCAGGCATGGGCAGGGCCAACCAGGGGTGATTGTTCANGTGGAGGAGGGGGAGACTCATAATCATGGTTTTGATTATAAGCCTCCCCCTCCTCCCCTCCCCTTATTTGAATGCTGCCCCAGGCCGGCTGGGAATCAATTTGGACGCCAGTGAGCTCCGCCCCCTCTAGTTCTCTCCCAGCCTTTGAAATTGGCTCCAAAGGCAGTGAGGAAGCCGCAGGGGGCTGCTGCCAGCCACGTTTAAATGTCGCTCCTCTAACCTGGAGATTGGAGAAATGCTACTCGCATTTGCACGGCACTGGCATTCTGCCTTCACCACTGCTGCTTCAGCCCATTTGCACTGCGACACCCCCCCCCACCGGCAACAGCACATTACTCTTCCGGCCAGCGAGGGTTGTGCTCCTTTTTGCACTTTGCACCACCTGCAAATTTACACATTACACGTGCCACCCCCTATGGAGATTTCCAGTCCCACCACAGGCCGGTCCCATATTCCAGAGCTGTAGTAGTCAGGACTGGCCCTTTGGTCATCCTGGAGCAGTTCCTCAATGGCAGGCCAGTGCACCCAGGTGGAAGAGCTGCTCTGGGGTGATCAAAGGGCCAGTCCTGACTACTGCAGCTCTGGAATNACTCCTGCAGCTCTGGAATATGGGACTGACTTTCCCACCAACGTCAGCAAGCCACCCTGGGATGGATTTCCCTCCCCGCCTTTGGTGTTACCTTCCAGTTCCAGCTTGAGTGGCTCTACTGAAGGTAAGATTTGCGAAGGGTGGGGGCCAGCAGTGGGCGGGCCATGTGGGCGGCGCAGCCTTCTGTTCCCATGCAGCCTGGATTAATTACTTTTGGGGGGTGCTTTGGGAGGGACATTTCTCTGCGGACCACTGGTTGGCGACCACTGAGATAGACAACAGCAGGAAATCAACTCCAGATACAGGGAAGGGTAAAACTACTTTTTTGAGATTGGCTATAAAAAGTGAGTCTGCTTATGCTGAATCTCCTCCCCCCACCCCTTTCTCCTATTTTAAAGAATTAGGGAGGTGTTTGCCTGAGCCAATATTATCTTGTTGTTTTGAACTTTAAAAATGATTCAGGCTCTCTTGCCTAGGTAATGGTTCCTGCATATTTCCATTTCCATCTCCCTTACTTCATGTAGGAACTAGGAAAGGAAGGACTAAGATTCAACTAGAATTCAATAAAAGTTCAACTAGAGTTCAATAAAAGACATGTGAAATAATGATTATCACTGCATAAATGTAAATTACTTATGTTTGGTTTTGTTGATAGATATAAAAAAAATCAAATGATTCTTTGCGAACAATGTTTTTTGTCACACAAATGAAACCAAATCATTCTGGTAGCAAATAAGAAAAGAGTACAGAGTGCATGAATAATAGCCAAAAATGAAACGTAAAGAGAGAAAATGATGCAAAGTTTAACATTCTGGCAACAATATTTTGTTCTTAGAATTCCAGTAAACATATCCTTTCCTGATATCAAGAGGTAAATAAATACTGAGAATATGGTACTAAATTTATTTCCATAAATTCAATTTAAATTAGAATGCACTTATGCCATCTTCAATTATAAGTGTGTTAATTAAGTCTAAATATATTTACAGTTTTCTATTTTAGCACTGCATGTTGTTCCAGAAGTACTAGCAACTAGTTTCAATTATTTTATTTGATAAATATTATAACACATTTTGAATAAAAATCTGTTTCAGAGTCGTAAATCCTCCCAGTGCAAAAATCAAAACAGAAAGAAACGTTGTAGGGTTTCAGTCTAGTCTAATGCTAAAATAAATCTCATTTGAGACATGAAATTTAACTTTCAATTTACATTTCACTTTTTACAATTTTATAACTGAAGTTAAGGTCATTTTTTAGATTCATAGAAGCTTATATTGTAGGAAATGCTATTCAAAATATCTGATTGGGCTATGTTGCCTATATCTGATTTTAAAAGATATCTAAGATACTAAGTAGCAGAACAAAATTGAAAAAATAATTTGGAAAAAGTATATAGGAATATAAAGAAGAGGAGGGCAGTCACATGATTCAAGAAAAATGCTGTGCTTGCTTTAAAAATGGCAGCTACTCAGCCTTACCCCCCAAAGTACTCTGGATCACCTTTCTGGAATTCCACTGGAAGAATTAATCAGCATTAGTATTGTATGCATGGTCAATGTAAATGTATTGTCAATGTATCTGTGATACTGTAAATGTCAAGCACAGACTCATGACCATTTATTCAGCAACTGATTGAAGTTAAGACAGCACTGAAAAAAGTGATTTACGACAGATCCTCATACTTATGATCGTCACAGCGTCCTTATGACATGATTGCCTAGGTAATGGTTCCTGCATATTTCCATTTCCATCTTCCTTACTTCATGCAGGAACTAGGAAAGGAAGGATTAAGATTCAATTAGCAATAAAAGACATATGAAATAGTGATTATCACTGCATAAATTACTTATTTCTGGTTTTGCTGATATTGATATTAAAAAAAAATCAAATGATTGTTCGCAAACAATGTTTTTTGTCACACAAATGAAACCAAATCATTCTGGTAGCAAATAAGAAAAGGGTACAGAGTACGTGAAAAACAGCCAAAAATGAAACGTAAAGAGAGAAAATGATGCAAAGTTTAACATTCTGGCAACAATATTTTGTTCTTAGAATTCAAGTGCTTGGCAATTGGTATGTATTTATGATGGTTGCAGTGTCCCAGGGATACACTATCTCCATTTGTGATTTTCCCAGGGGGTTTCCAAGTCAATGAAGTAGATTCGCTTAATGACCACGTGATTTGCTTAACAACTACAGCAAAAAAAAAAAAAAGTAAAATCAGATGAGACTCATTGAGCAACCACACTGTATAGCAATGTAAGTTCTAGTCCCAATTCTGGTCATAAGTCTAGGACTATCTATACTTAATGTGACTATGATCATTAATAGTGAATGGGCATAATTGCAAATATAGTCCTTGTTTCTGAATAGTACAGAAATAGGAGATCATAATAATACAACGAAAATTCAGGATCCCTTTAATAGTTCTTAACTGGCAAAACAGAAGAAAATTAGTAAGTTTTATATTAAAGGGAGATATAATAGGAATCAATAAGGAAGTTAATACAAAAGACTGAGAATGGCAGCCTGAACATAGGAAGAAAAATATGGAGATTACAATCAAAACACACATACGAAAACTATTTACCAAGTCATTTCTCATAATCCCTAAATAAAAATATTTTAAATGAATATCACACTGCAAATTTACACATTGGACAAGACTGATTTGATATTCTGTATTTGCATGCATCTGTATTTCCAGTTATCAGCATTTATGCACTTATTCATTTGTTTGATTATTCAGTTTTTGATGTTATCTGACACCAACTAACTAGATCAATATCACATTATTTTTAAAAACAATGGTTAATTTTAGAAGTACAAAGTAATAAAAGAACACAGGTTTTAACAAGGATAAAATGAGGTCTTTTCAAGTGTGAATTGAGGATATGGTCTTAAAAAGTACCCCAAATGTGTGTACCCACTTAAAATTAAATTGCTAAGCATTTCCATACATCCACTGACTTTGTCTAACCACCCTCTGACATATTTTTGAGCTGTCTTGCAAGTGTTCTCACTGGTTTCATCTCATACAGCTCACTAATCTCCATGAACTAAGTAGCATTCCATCCAGCTAATCAACAGCTGAGTGAAAATATTCTATTTTTTGTTAATGTCTTATTGCTCCCCCTCATTGTTACTTTGCTTTCACATTGGCAGGGGAAAATGGTAACTCAATTCAAAAGCACACACTCTACTGATGGCTAAAACACCATGGTGACTTGATTTCAAATGGGAGTGAGGCCAGCTGAGAAACTGGAACAAAAGAATTTTTGCTCATGGGAAACATACCACTTTGCAGCTCGAATGTTAATGGTACAGAACTGTCTTGCAGTATTTCCAGTCAGAAGTTAATCATGCCAGCTGCTAAAACCCGACTGTACTATTATGATTGTATTATGGGAACAGAGTAGGATAAGACTGACAATATTATACGTTTAAGAGTAATCTAAAGCAATAGAATTGCTGAATAGCAAAAACAGGAGAAGGAGATGATCACAACAATACAATGAAAATTCAGGATCCATTTAATAGTTCTTAACTGGAAAAACAGAATCAACTCCAACTTCAACCTCTATAGTAATCTAGAGAATCAACTGATTGAAATTGATTAGTGGTATTATTTTACTTTGTGGATTCTGTAATTCAAATTATGCTTCTGATTGAAAAATAATTGCTTATCCTCTTATTGTTTGCTCTTCTGGAAAAACAATAGGAAAAAAAACAAGTAAGTCACTATTTCATTCTATGGGTTTAAAAGAATTTATCTAGTTGGGGAGACAAAATTCTAATTAGATGAAAGTAGGCCTACTCAAATGAAAAGCTTACTGAATTACATTCTTTCAAACTCTTCCAAGATATATGTTACTTAGCTTGCAGCAAAAATACCAGTTGTTAGAATATCTGCAGCAATTACTCTAAATATTATCTGGATAAGTAAGTTATACTAGAGCATTTGGCTTAAAACTATATATGAACAGGGAAAATGCTGACAAAAATGAGATGGATTTTCTCCATGGTGATCCATCCCCAGTCTTATCGTTTGATCTTTCAACTGTGCGTTCATTGCTATAGTAACTAAATCTACAAATTAAGATAAAGGAGAACGAAAAATTATATGAAACACTAGTTCGATACCTGTGCTTTGCTACGAAACTACGTGGTCGGGCTTAGTTTTTGGGGAGGAAAATAAGGGGGGAAAAATTCTGCCTCTGCCTACCAGCATCCATCGGTATTCATCTGGCTGGCGTCCTGTCAGTATGTAAGAGAGTTGAGGGCTGTTTGGAAACTGAAAGAATATTTGCTGTGTGAGCAAGGAGACAGCAAGGAGCCTGTGCATGGCTTAGTTCAACTATTCTGTACTAAAGCTGCTTGGTGCTGTGAAATTGAAATTGAAACTGAAACTCCTCTGCTTGTGTTTTGTATTTGGAACAGATTTCTTTTCAGGTGGGGAGGGGGAGTAGAACTCCTTAGCACCAGATCATGTTAATAATATACGAAATATTAATTCTCGGATGGTCATTTCAAAAAATCCTTTCTTAGTGAGCACCTAGAAACCAAGAGGAACATACATGCCAAATTTCAAGTCTGTAGGCTTTACAGTTCTGGAGATTTTGTGATGATGCTTGAGTGGCATTTCACTTTTATATATACAGATTTTACAAATGGAGTTTTCATGGCAGTAGTCCTCAGATTAGGACAGCTACTGGAATTTCTATTGCTAAGCAATGCAGTTATACAGCATGATGACTTAGCAACAGCAAACCCAGCAGTCCCTGTTGCCAACGTTAAGTGAGGAGGGCACAGCTTGTTTAATGAGGACCTACATGACCATGACATGGGAAATCGCAGGAATCCAGAAGCACATCATTGAAAAGTGTCCCAGACAACAGGCTGGCACACAAGTGAATGCAATGGAGGAGTAGCAGGAAGGTGCTACAGATTACAGGCAGGTGGATGGGTGCTATGAAATATGGGTAGGTAAGCACTACAAAGTTACAACAGCACTTAAAAAAGTGGTTTATGACCATTTTTTACACTTACAACTCTCTCGGAAAACTATTTTCTCTATCAACTATCATGCAGCATAACACCTCTCCTTATTTAAATAGAAAGTCAGAGAACAATTTTTAAATATGAAGTCAGTTAAAAGTGCATGGAAACATTTAAGAATAAGGGAGGGAAAGATTTTACAATAAATGATACATTAACATTACAATTCTATATAAGCATCAGACAGTTTCCCACACTGCAGTCACAAGGAAACCAGAAGCTTAGCTGTGATTAACCTTAATTATGGATAATCAAAACAGCTCTATAGACTACCAACTGAAGTTGGCTAGTGTTTAAGAGTTCAGATGAAACAACAACCACAGTCAGAAATAGAAACCAAAGCTTCCTAAGCAACATCTAAACAGATAGGAAAATGAGGTGTGAACTCACCTAGATTTGTTATTTACATAATGTTAGCCAATGACTATGAAAATAATTATAGAATTTTTAAACAACAATGAACTGTCATAAACCATTGGTATGTATCATATGAGAGCCATTTTGGTGTAGTGATTAAAGTGTCAGGCTAGAACCTGGGAGATAGTGGGTTCTAGTCCCATTGTAGGCAATCCTGCTTAGTGACCTTGGACCAGTCACTCTCAGTCTAAAGATCCCAAGATCCATATTTGATAAATTTGCACATGCATCAAAAATATGGTGTCTAGAAAAAATTAGTGAAGAGTCAATGGGTCTTTCATTTAAAGGTAGTCCTTGACCAATGACTGTAATTGAGCTTGGAATAAGTCATGACAGGTATTAAGTGGTTTACCAAGTGACTCTGCCTGATTTTATAACCATTTTAGCAGCAGTCATTAAGCAAATGTAGCAGTTGTTAAATAAGCCAACTATAACAGATCAGGGTTATTGCCAAAAAACAGAAGACCAGAAACCAGCAAAAAATGCTGAAAATCAATCATGTGACCATGGAACCTACAAATGGCTGCAAATGCAATCCAGTTGTCAATCACCAAAAATGTGGACACAGCACAGTGTTTGTGTTTAACTTTGAAACCGGGTCGTAAGTAGCTATGGGGAAGTCTGTCATAACTTCAATCACTAAGTGGCCAACCATAAGTCAAGAACTACCTGTGTTTAAAATCTGACTATTATCCTGTAACTGCAATATACAAAACTTCAAAATTTGTTCTGGGGAAAAAAATACTCAGAGGTCTGATTTGTTCTCCTCCAGGTTAAATCCATTCTGAATGTTCCAGACCCACACTGATTTTCATATCAATATATAAACTTATGGTTTTTCTTTTCTCAAATACTTAGAGAAGTACCTAAAATTTAAATTTTACTCGACCACTGGATGCATTACATTTTAATATATATCATGCACCCAAAAGATAAGCTATCAGAAACAAATGTTACATCACTTTAAATGTATATATTATGAAAAAATTGCTACATTAGTATTCATACAAAAAGTACTTCTTGGTTTCCAAGTTCAGAGTTGATGAAAAAAAAATTACTTTCACCTTTTTTCTAAATCAGAGATGCCACAGAAAACACAAATGTCCTTGACACGCAGTACATATTCGCAATTTTAAAAGATAACCAGTGTTATTCTTTAAATGCAAAATGTATTAATATGAAAATATGTCCCTCTAGTGCAGGAAATACATAGTACAGTAAATGTTTATGCATGGAGTTGAGAAATAATAGTATTTTACAAGAATTCTAGTTTGAAGATTTAATTCAATAACTTTTTAATTTTTTTCTTTCTGGCTCCTGAAATGTAAAATATATAAACACCTATATTTGGCAAATATATTAACACATTTAAAATATCTACTTACATTATCCTAAGTAGAAATATTTGTGAACATAGATTATAAACCTAAGCCTAAATACGACTAAATGCATACATTTTTTTAAATGTGATTGATATAGAACATACCCATCTGCATTGATTTATGTGATTCAGTAAGTCAGAAAGCTAAATTTCAAGAACTAAATCTTCCATCAAATACATCTGGGTAAAAGAGAATAAGGCCAGAGGAAAGCAGATGTTATTCATGTAAATATATGTTAAAGCACACTCACTTTAAAAGTTTTTTTTTAATAGATATGTTAGTCAAATCTCAGGGCCACTTCATCAGGCTTTTTCTTTTATGAATTTCAACAAAGCAGTAAAAAGAAAGCATAGGATGTGTGAGCATTCAATTAGCTCATCTTAAAGATCAGTATTTTTGACCCATTTTTACTCCAGTTGATTATCAACATTCCAACATCAGGCTGCATTACATTTGAGCATTCTAAGCATCTTAGAACATAAAGAATCTGAGAAAATTAAGAACTTTTGCCTAAACTTTACTTACGTTTAAATCCTCAATCCCTTTCTCCTTTTTTATCATATGGTAAACTTGAGAATTAGAAACCATCTGACAGTAAAAACAACAGAGTAGTGTTTTAAAAATATATTCTGAAATTAAAAATTTGTTTACATTACTTCTGTAAATATTTTCAGATATTGTAAAACTATATTGATTATTCAGCATTAGAAATTGTGAACTTATACATATTAAAACTACTCTGTAGAAAGTCAATTCTGAATGGTGGTTTTGGCTGAGTTTCAAAAGAAAGTACTTGTATCTGTATAAGAATCGCTTGGAAATTTCCCAGCTCGGAGCTTAATAATATATATCAGTAGATGGTGGCTGGTCAAAACAGTAAATAGTTGAAACAGTTGATATTACCCCTTTTTCCATTATATGTAACAGATCAAGGATATTGTATCTGTTCATTTAGTACAGAAATCACAAAAAGAAATCTTACCATTTTGCTAGTGCTGTGCAAATTTGACAGGAAAAACATTTTCCCAAATTAAGTATTTTATTTATATCACTTCAATAAAAATGGAAGTTTTGAAAATCCAGTTTTGTTTTTTTTAAAAAAAAGGAATAGTGGGCATCAACTTTAAAATGCCAATGACACAAAATATTCCACATAAGCAAATATTCCATATCATTTTAGCTTGGTATATTTCAAAAGGAGAATTTTTAAAAACCTAGCGTAAGTAGAATTTCAACTGTGTTCAATATTACAATTAATATTACAATATTTGAGTATAGCTAACAATTGTCTATATTTAATTATTTTATATTTCCATAGAAATATGATTTTTTTTAAATATGATTTTTACCAAGTAAAATATTGCAATATTAGTTGCTTGCAACTCTTAAAACATAACTTTCAGTTAAACCAGATCATTAGGATTATCCTTCTTACATTGTTGCAAAATTTTCCAAGAAGTATCTCTGGTCCTATACAACATGGTCCTATATCCCATTAAAATAGTAAGAGGAAAATAAAAAGAGGTTGTCATTTCTATGATAGTTATGAAAACTTTGCATGTTTGTAATAATGGAATAAAATCATTAAATTAAAAAAAGTGAAAATGCAATACTTTGAAGTATAAATCCTCACTCCTAGACCAGCCTATGCCAAAATCAAAATTACACCTGAAGTATATATGAAGATATTTTACATTTCTTTTAAAATGCCCAAAATATGGTTAGCAATTAACAAAGCACATGCCAACAAAAATTAGTCAAAATGTACATGATACTTTATAAGAACATAAATATTCTTGGTATTTCATTCTAGACATTGACAGATTCACTTAATATGCCTAGAGTATATATTGTTACATTTTTATGTTAATTATCCTGAAAAACCACTGATCATGTCCAATGGCTGCGAACAAAAATTTATGCACAACTAATCAATTTTAATCACATTTAGAAACATTGTTTGAAAATATGTATCTTGATATTTTAAAATAAAAATATTTTTAATGAACAGACTGCTCATCTAAAATACTGCAAGACAAGTAGACACCTTTGAACACAACAATTTCCAAGGCATTTTTGAAAGCCCTGAGCCACACACCATTCCTTTAGCAAAAAAAGAATGTGGATCTGATTCACAGAACTGAATCAAATTATTCAAATCCACCATTTATTCCTATGGACTTTATCAGAAATCCACTGGTTTAAATCCAAGTAATCCAATTTAATTTGTTTGCAGAACATGCTACATGTTACACCCACTGGTTACTTACCAGCCGCAATGCTGAGTTGTAAGGTGGCACTGGAGAACAAGAGCACCAGTAAAAGGTGCTGCAGCAAGTCAGTCATATTTGGAGGAATCCAGCTGTGTATAGTTTAAAAAATGCTGACAGAAGAAAATCTTGTCTTCCAAGAGTCTTAATTTCTCAGTTTATAATCCAGTCTGAAAGGGCAAATGGTAAATAAGAGGAGCTGTTTGAGCTTTTACTCCATTAAGCAAATCCGCCTTCATGGTTCAGGGCTTGGCCTCATAAAGATGAATTTTTCTCAAACCGATACTCATGTTTTTTTTTCTTAAGATGGTCATTATTGTAATATTGAAATTAATTCCCATGTGTCTTCAGAGTGTCACCACCCCACTCAGGTTTCAAATGAATCATATCCAGAGCTGAAAAGGGCACACACACACAAAAATAATCGATTGTCACCACAAAAGGGCAGATGTAGACAGATTTAAAGGCCAAGAAATGGAAAACAGGATCCAAATCTTTGTGATGTATCTTTCTTAGGAAAGGGCTATTTCTTGTCACTTAGAAATAGTAAGTCGTCCTCTTCTTTACAGGGATTTTTAAGGGCCCATTGCCCTATTACGTGTCATCAGCCTCGAATTAAATTTAACACACTCGGTGTCCACTTTGCTTTACACGCGCACCCATACGCACGCAAGTACGCGGAAAAGGAAATAAGTCCAACGAAGGAAAAGGGCTGAAAGTCCTTGGCGTTTCTATGAAGCAGCAGCAGCAGCAGCAAATCAGGGCTTCGCAGTTCCTGGCTCCGAGCAGTCCCGGCGCAGAGGCCTTCCCTTGGAAAAATGCACTTTCTTTCCTTCCTTTCGTGGCCCAACCGGGAAGAGGGAAGGGGAGATCCACTTCTTCCACACTCTTCCCTGCCCTGGCAAGAGCCCGGTTCGCCAACGGCCCGAAGCCGAGACGGAACCCGTGACAAAAGCGCTCCCGCGGCGGCCAAACCCTTTCACCCTCATGCACCTTCACTCACTCACGACCCTGCCCTGTTTCCTCCACCCCACCGGGGAGTCAGCTGCCCGTCTGCCCGGCTCTTCCTCTGCCCTCCGGCTGAAGGGAGCCTGCCCACGAAGGCTTCGTGCAGGGGGGTTCTCAACGTCGCGTCGCCTCCCCGCCTCCGGCAGCTGGCTGGCTGGCTGGCAGCGGCTCCCTTTTTCTCAGTCCAGACACAAAGGGGAGTCGCTGCTAAACTACCAGTCTGAGCGCCTGGCCCGTGGACGCCGCGAAGCCCAGCCCCGCCCCGCCCTAGCCTACTGCTGTTGCTCCGCTCCAGCTCGCCCTCCTTCCTCCCTCCCTTCCTGGGATCCCTCCGATCCTCACGCGCCGGTCCGACGCAGCCTCTGGATGCCTCGAGCATAGAGACGGCTCTCCTGCCCGAGCTAGAGCGACCCCCTCAGCCTGCCGAATCTCGGCGTCGCTCGAGGCCTTCTCTGTGGAGTTGCGGGAGAGACGAAGAAGAGGGGCCCGGCAGAAGGTCCTCCTGCACCGCCCTGTTGGCAAGAATTGCTAGTACGGCGGCTCGAGTCCAGCTGCGTGGGGCGGGGGGGAAACGTAGGCTACTTTCTAATTCTGGAGACTGCTGCCCAGTATTTTGCTTTATTTGCTGAATCGTTCCACCATCCTGTAGTCTTGGGAATGCTTTACGGCTAGCGAAGCCAAGGTCAGCAAATAAAATAAATGCTCGAATTGGGCGCATTTTATTCGTCGGGAGTAAAGCCTTAGTTCCTTTAAACGATTTGTTGTAACGAGCTGAGTTCTGGATTGAGCTCTTCTCGGCCTGTTGATTTAGGGAAAAAGAGAGAGATATATACGTATAATCAGAATATTACTGTAGTTCAGAAAGGTGAACAGAGTTGGGAGAATAAAAACCCCTGGAAGCTTTGCATTTGCTTTTTGCAGTGTTTTTCAGATATGCAGATTTCAACTCCCAGAATTTCCTAGTCGGCATGCTGGCTAAGGAATTCTGGGAGTTGAAACCTGCAGATAAAATTGCTGAGACTGAAAAACATTAAAGAAAGGGATGGCAAGTGCCTTTAATGGCATATGGAAAAGATCACGAAAAGGGGGGGATGCTGCCTAGGAACATTCAGATAAGAGAGGGCACCTAGCCTGCAACTGGATAGTGGGCATAGCAAGAGGCTCAGAAAGGACCCTCCCTACAGTACTTTCTCAGATGTAAAAGAGGTGGTGGGAAGCTTGTACTTTCAGATTTGTAAAATTCTGTTAATGTTGCTTTACAATAGCTTATCTGCTTGTGTTGCCTGTGTGGTTTACCTGGTAAGACTGATAGCTCCCATGGTCAAGAAAGATAAAACCCAAGAAAACAAAAATGGCAGGGATTTTGTTTTTAACAAGTAATTGTAAAAGAATGATAAGCAGTTGACAGATTTCAGAGTATCTGCCCTTATTTTTCATGGCTGAGGGTCCAAATACACAACAACCTTCAGCTACTGGTTTCTTCTGCTGAAATGGCCTGGAAAGGAATCCAGCTTGAGAGATTATTGTAAGGGTTTCAAACTATTCCTCAGCTTTTGCAAACTATGTAAGTGCAGAACCTGTTTGCTATGGCATTCCCTGTACTTGGTGGCCTTGATTTATATTCAGCACAGTTTGCTTATGATACAAAGCTTGCCACCTTTATGTTATTGTCACTTCTATTTTGTATTTTTTAAAAAGATATCTATGGTCATTCAGCTTATAACTAATAGTACCAAGACTTGCTATTAGTAAATTACTGTATCAAAGGGTTTTTTTTTCAAAAGGCAACTGGACTATGTTTTTGCCATGGGGAAGAAGTCATTTCACTTCTCATCCAAGAAGCTTCATTAGTTCTGAGTAGATGGTGGGAGGAATTAAAGGATTAATTCTGATAGAATATGAGGGAGAAGGAAATGGAAAGATTATATTTTTTGCAGTCATCTAGTCATTAGCAGTCTCTCTGGGAGCTATTGAAGCTACTTGGGTTTATCTGTGCCCCCAAGGTTGCTTCTTTACTGCTTTCCCTGTCCCATAGAACCATAATTTCTTTCCATGGGAAAGTTTGAGGACATGCGGTTTTTTTGATTTTGTATAAATCCCTTTGTGTTGACTCTCTCTGTTATTTGACATCTTCATCCACTAGTAGACAGTGAGGGGGGAAGCTTTTCCTATTCTTTCTGTCACATGGACTAGGAGGGCAAATACTAGAACTATTGTCAATATTTCACATGATTTAAAAGAGGGAGAAAGAAAGAAGCTAGTTGAAACAGGTATTTGTCTACAGTGAAGCTAAATAGGCAGACCCCACTCCTGCTGACAAAAGATGGAAAACTCTACCTTTGATGCAGATCAAGAGAAGACTATCAGAAGATGCCTTTACAATAGGCACAGAGCAAGCTGAGGTGTTGTGCATTCTTGTTCTCAAGAAACATCTACTGTAATGAGCTGTCCTCAAGTAGGAACAAGGAAGACAGGATGTGCAGAAGAGCCCATGGAGCATGTGATTGAGTTTTTAGATTCAGATCTGCTGACAAAATTGATAGGCTTTTGAGTGTCCTATTTCATTGTTCAGCCAAGTTCCTCTCTACATCCCTGCTATGGTAGTCCCAGCCATCACCAAGGGTTTTGAAGGAAGAAAGAAACAGAGCAAAGGAAAAACACTTTCCCTTGGCAATTGAGAGAACTCTTCTGTCTCTGGAGGCATTTTTTTCCCCTTCATGTTTGAGAAATGTAGTTTTTGAACTCAGAATCTTTAATTAAATTTATTCATTTTTTTCAAGTATTCAAATATTCTCCGTGCCTGCTGATGTTTAAACTACAATAAATAGTAGGGTTTGGGTGATTAAAATTTTAGAATGGAAATTATTATAGTGGACCTTATTCATTTAGTATGGCTTTATGGGATTGATGACCATTTAGTAAGAAAATTATTTTGTGAAGAACTTATTTCTGAAGTAACAACTCTGTGGAATATTAGGCAATTTAGAGAATAACCTGGATATGATTTTAGAGCAAGTACATCAAAATTAGTGGATGAAAAAGCAGATGGAAGCTGTGGCATGAAGGCTTTTGCACAGCTTTATCTGGTGCATCAATTGCTCCATTTCCTAGATTGGACGGACCCTTTAGACATTCATGTTCTGGTCACCTTGTGGCTTGATTACAATAATACACTCTAAATGAGGCTGCCTTTGAAGATTAATCAGAAGTTATTAAATGGCCCAGAAAATCATGGTATGGACAGTAATAGGCATGTCTTGATATTTCAGTATACAATCTTCATGCTTCATGAACTGTGCTGATTGCCAGTTTGCTTCTGGGTGTGATTCAAAATGCTGGTCATTATCTATAGAGTCCCATATGGCATGATAGCTTTCTGGGCATAAACATTCACTTAATACATTTCTGTAGTTAAGATCTTAGCCCTTTCAGGTAAATTGGGGAGCTGGATGAAAACTATTGCTTTAACAATCACAAAAAAATTCACCAAGGGAGAAATTCAACTTGAGTGTCTGCTTATTATGATTTTATGATGATGTGTAACATCTAATACTTAGATGGAAACAGAGAGTTCATTTCTTTTTATATACAGATGGTGCTGTTATTCTTACGTAATGAAAATCCACATAAAATGTAATTCTGTATAGCTTTGTATCAGTTATGATCTCTGGGTAGAATGATGGAGATTCATTTATTTTGCTTCCTTAAGTATTGTTTTTCTTTTATACCCAAAGAAGGATATTAGAAGACCCGGCAAGACATTGAGTTCCACCCATATTTATAATTTTCTTTCCAAATTTTTTTACTAAGAAACTGTTGACAAATTCCATTAACAGTTATTATTGACAAATTCCTTTAATATGGTTCATTCACCATTCTAAAGTTTTGTATCAAAAGTCTTGGTTAAGATTATTTTTATCAGCAGCAGCAGAAGAAAAATAATCTCTGCTCAATAAATATTAAAATCAGTTTAATACAACCTCTAAAATTGATTAAATAATGGACAGAAAATGCCATTAAGACTTTCAGCCAACTAAACTTAGATGCTTCTGATTTAGGCAATAAGATCAACGAAATCACAGTCACAAGCATTTTGCTGTATTTAAAATATCTAGACCAATGTTCCCACATACCCTTCTTTGCTTTCTCATCATTCCTCTTAATCCTACAGGAAAGCAATGACATACATGTACTGTATCACTTCCATACTGTGTACCGACACTACATGGAGTTAAGTCACCATCAATCAGCTTAAAGATTTTACCTTTGGAAATCAGAATGCACAGTTGAAGACATGCACAATGTCTGCATCTGTTATTGCATCTCTCTGGAGATCCACACATGGTCTCCACAAACACACATCCTCTTTCACTTGGAAGAAAGAGGCTTTCATTTTCCTCCCAATGAAACAGGTGAAACTTTCAGCATTGCTTTTGTCAATGATTTAGAGTGTTTTCACCTGTGGGGTGGTGGCAAAGGGAAGATCCTCATTATCCTTTCAATGAAGATGGTCTTTGCAGCCTACCAATAGGAAAATTGGGGATTTATTTATCCTGCCTTTATTATTTTTACAGAGAAGGAAGCAAATACATTTTTACAGAGAAGGAAGCAAATACACCTTCCTCCTCCTCTTTTTCCAGCAATAACAACAACCCTGTGAAGTGAGTTGGGCTGAGAGAAAGCCCAAGGTCACCTAGCTGGTTTTCATGCCTAAAACAGGACTCATGATCTCCTGTTTTCTAGCCTGATGCCTTAACCAGTAGAGCAGACTGGCTCTCAGAGAGTATTGTGTGCCTTGTGCATGTAAGTTCCTGACTTAAGATGCTAGGCATTACTTACCTGAAGCAGTAAAATGTCTTTCATTAGTACTGATAGCACAGGTCAAAAGCGTGCACCAAATAAGTGTAATTGATGGCACCTTTACCTTATTTTAACTTTAGCCTGAGAGTCAGAAAAGTATGGGGAAATGATATTGAGAAAGCTGGTTTATAATTGGGCAAGGAACATATAGGTCATCCTTGACTTAAATGGTTCGTTTAGTGTCTGTAGTTGCAACGGCACTGAGAAAAGTGGTTTATGAATATTTTTCACTATTATGACCATTGCAGCATCTCCATGGTCATGTTATCAAAATTCAATTGACTCATTGATGGTTGCAATGTCTCGGGGTCATATGAACATCTTTGCGACCTTCTGACAAGCAAAGTCAATGGGGAAGCCAGATTCACTTAATCAAGTGACTAATTGAATAACTGCAGTGATTCACTTAACAACTGTGACAAGAAAGGTCATAAGCTGGGGCAAGTTTCACGTAACAATTGCCTCACTTAACAACAAATTTTGGGGCTTAGTTGTCGTAAATCAAGGACTGTTACTAAACCACATTTTTCTGTAAATGGTCAGGCTGCCTGGAACTTTTGAGAACAGTAAGATTTAGAGAACAGTTATTGCTCAACACTATTCTGCAATTGCTGACAGAGTTTCAACCAAGTTTTTCTCAGCTCTGTCTTTTACATGCAAACCTGGACCAGACTACAATATTTTGTAGTGCATGGCAGCACAACATTTATCCAATAATTCAGTCAGACTAAATGATGTTTAAAATTAGAAAATAATCAGTGATTTTTCTGAGGTTTGGGTTTGCATACATAAGTTTTAAATTATTTCATTCCTTCTAGTGAAGTTGAATAATCAGCTGAATATTCTGGAAGTTTTTATATATTGCTGAAATAAATATTGATATAATTGTAGAATGAAATTGTGAACTATTAGAAATTCTGAAAAGATAGAGGTTTCTTGTATAGCATCCTGGGATTATGTTAAAAAGTCTTCATTTAGATATGGATTTTTTTCTGAGGGATCTCAGTATTTTCTAAATTAAAATAACTATTTTAGGAATATAATTTGTTTTTCAGTTTTGAAACTATTCAGTATATTATTATTTGTTTTATTTTAACTTTAATCAATAAGTATCAATTTTACTTTATTTACATTATTTTATTAGAAGCCTTAAAAGACATTAAAGATATTAAAAGAACATGATTTAGTTTAATTATTTATGGTAATGTTGTATCAGGGTCCTTAAGAGAAATACAGAGCACCTAGCAGGCTATTCTGGTAAAAATTGGGGGGGGGGATTTTTTTTCCTTAGTAGGGTATTTATCAGTCTTTATTCATTAAAGGTCAAATAATCTTATCAAAAATATTGTTGAATCAATTTAAAGTTACATTTCTGAAGGAAAATGTTACATTTTTATCATCCTTGTCTAGATTTTTTTACATTTTAATTCCATCAGTATTTGTAAATATATATATATAGTGACACCAAGCTTTTATTATACACATACATAGTTATCATTCATTGCAAATTTATGATTAAACCCAATTTATTCCTTTTAAATCTCACCAAACACAAGAATCACTATTTGCTACTGTTCATACCGGACTCTACTGCAATTATTTTTACAATCATTTCTGAAACAAGGAATTATTTTGCCCATCAGTTTCTTAGAAAAAGTCCATTGAGGCATTTAATTCACAAGTTATAAAATTATAGGGGTAATTGTGTTGGAAGAAATATCCTTCTGGGTTCAGTTACAAGTGGGAAAAAGACACTGGAAACATGGAGGCTGTTTGGAAACATGGTTTAATAATGGACAGGATCACATGCCTTGGAGCTCTTGGGCGAAGAAAAGGGAAGAGATGCTGTGAGTCCCTGGATTTTATGCTCTCTCTGGGCTTTGAACTTCCTGGGACACAGGAAGAATATTTGGATTGGTTGCTGTCAGAGGTCATAGCTAGCTTTGTAGGTTGTCTGTGTGCTAAGTTTGGTTGAAATTTGGTGGGTGGTGCAATGAAGGGCAATTAAATGGCTCTCCCTGAAGGAGGTAGATCTTTGTTATGTTGAATAGACTGGCCCAGGCCTTAATGGCCCATTAACAAAGGTGGGAGGGGCTGAGTTTCTGCCTCTCTGAGTTTCTACTTCTCTTTTCAGGGAAATATTCTGCCTTTTTAATATATCCTAAAATATTTCATTTTCCTAGGAGAGGGTTGGGTTTTAACCTTACAATTGTATGAAAATGGAAACCAAATGGTATTTTAATATTTTTGCTATTTATTAAAACTGAGAAGTAGGCCAGATATGTGAAACATATATGCATATTCAAACATATGTGCATATTCAATAAATTCATATTTATTTGGGACAGAATTCTGATGGTTTACTGGTGTTTGTTTCCGATATTGTAACTTTAGTCAGTTTGCCTTTAAGTGTGAAGAGCACACAGTATCTGTTTATCAGTGTTCCTCCAAGCAATCTCTCTTCACAAAATGAGAATCACAAACAGAATCGTTCAAATGTTGGAAGGTTGCCTGCATTATAAAAACCTCTTTGATAGTTATTCTAAAGCAGGCAATTCAAGCCGCAGCCGGAGGACCACATGTAACACTGGATAGCTAATATTGCAGCCACATAAGATCGTAAACTTTTAACATTATTATGTGATTTATATACTGGTAGATTAACTGTGTTGATGATTTTATACGGAGCCCAAAACAATTCCTCTTCTCTCAGTGTGGCCCAGTCATTAAGTTCATGCCTGTATAAATAATTTTAAGGCTAAATTAATGAGACATTAGGTCACAGATCAAAGATAACAGATAATCAGAGTTGGAAG